>CALSCE010009347.1:3147354-3168560 GCA_943593645.1 Bovichtus variegatus | reverse complement strand
CGACCCGACCCCGGATAAGCGGTTGAAAATGGATGGATGGATGGACCATATTTGGAAGGTATAACCATTTGGAAGGTATGACCATATTTGGAAGGTATTTTTTGTTTCAACTGGACTGTTATGAGCCCTACTTGTGACTTAATTGGATTGGACAATGACATTGTCTTTAGTTTTGATAGAGAACCACCCCGCTACAGTTTAATGTGGGACACACACACACACACACATGCACGCACGCACACACACACACACGCACACATATTTCTCTGGACCTTCAAGGACTGTTTGAGAATTTGAAGAGGCTAATCAAGGCTCGAGATCTACCGGTAGATCGCGGGTGTAGTGCGGGCACATCGCGCACCGTTAAAAAAATAAATATATAAATAAATAAAAAATAAAAATACAAATAAAATATATAAACAGTTTTTAGATGATAGCCGATCATCTACCCCCCTTTGGCAGGTCCTTGTCAATAAAAATGCAGAATACAAGCAACCTAATGACGATCAGTGGCTGCTGGACTTGGCATTTTTAACGATCTGACCAACATGTTGAATGAGTTTAATTTAGAGCTGCAAGGAAAAGACAAATCCGTGGTCAACGTGATCAGCTCAGTTAATGCTTTCCAACGAAAAATCCAACTTCTGTCCTTAAAGCTGCAGCATAATTTGGGGAACTTTCAAAACCTTGCATCAGAGCTGGAGACCCAGGGGAATGCCTGTGCGCCTGTGCGCGCTACACAGAGCAGGTTGAAAATGATGTGTCAGACTTTGACAAATGGTTTCAAGACTTTGCTTTACTTGAGCCAATTGCTACATTTATGTGCTATTGTGGAGTGTGATTATTTCAGCTAGCTTGTTTTACTTACACTTACTGAAGAACTATTATTGATGGGCTTGCTCATACCTAAAATTATGAATGAAATGCTGCTGATACTAAAAAGGTCTGAAACATGCAGACATTGAAAGGTTTACAGAAATGTGCATTATAGCTAACACGCTGAAGGAAATGTTTTTAGTCTCATATATCTTTTTTAGCCGCTGACTATGAACACTACTGAAGTAGATTTAAGAACAAAAAATGACTCAGAGAAAGGAAATGCCCTCATATGAGAGCCGGTAAACAATGTGCTCATCAAAGCTTCATAAATGTTTCCTGTCTGTCCAGAAGTAGCAGAGCAGGAATCCATATATTCATCCAAATTAAACCTATTGGGTGTTTTACAGAAGTCGGCAAGAAAACAATGAGGTTTTGTAATTTACTGAAAGGGTTTAGACTTCTGGGAACTCCGGTCCAACATTCATTTACATTTAAACATTTAAACATTTAAAACAGATGCTTAGGCCCGGCTGGGAGTCAACTGAACCCTGCTACTTATTGTAATAGTTAAGTATTGTACCATAGAAAGGTATGTTTTATACTCGACACTTTAGGTTAAATATGCTAATCACTTTTATAGGTGGTGCCTGCTTTGTCTTTCTTTCAGCTTGGCCTGAAAAAAAAAACTTTGAAGCTCTATGATACAGCTCCTGCTTTCAACACATGTAATGGTGACGTATGAATTCATACCACTGTCTGCAGTAGGACAATCACTGCCACATCGATACTTCCTGAACTCCGACCTTGACCTCCACGGCTTTAACAGCTCATAATTACATTTATGTAATTAAGATTTTATAAAGCGTTATCTGATATTAGCCCTTATGGTCTGTTTCTTCTGCTCCTGTAACATTTGAATATTCTCCCCTTCAATAAAATGCGATTTCTCTTGTGCTGCATTCCACAGCAACTCCCTTTATGAAGGCACCCAGCCCTCGGTGCGGCCTTGTGTGTAGATTGTAACGTAGATAAGATAAGATGGGAAATTGTTGTACAGTTGCAATACACAGTAGGAGACAGTATAAGATTCTAAAATGTACAATAATGCACAAATAGTGCAAAATGTTTTACACACACACACACACACACATACACACACACACACACACACACACACACACATATATATATATTTTTTTAAAAAATTTTTTATTTATTATTATTATTATTTTTTTATTTAGAAATAAGATGAGATGAGATGGGGTAAGGTGCAATATTTGGCACAACATAAAAAATAAAAATTACCAAACCAAACTAAGTATGAAGAGGGAAGTAAGCTACATATGAACCTAAATATAAAGAATGAAGAAACACTAGTAGACACTAAATAAGTATGGCATAAAAACATTTAGTGCACTGGAAAACAATCTAGAAATCTAGAGCAAATGATTCAAATCTTCACAGTGTGGAACCGCAACGCACAATCTGCTCTTTACGGGTCTAAGTTTCCTGGAAATTAAACCTTTGCTCTTTTGCTCTGTGCAGCCTTGTAATGTGTCATTGAGAAGCAGTCAGAATCTAGACTTGTGGTTTTTGTTCTCTATGAATTACAGAGAAGGACCGTTTTTTTTCAACCACAATACCAAGACTCAGTGCCAGTCTGAAAAGCAACACATCCTTAATGGTAGTTAAACAGGATGCTATTCACTGAACAACTGAAAGCAAAAAACAGAACAGTAGAGAGGGAAATCAGGCTGATGGAAACATAAGAAATACAAAAAAAAAGCTTTCTAGCTGCCACAAGATGTCAGCAGAACTTCATGTTTCCAAACATTGGTGATATATTCTGTTTTCCCCATTTATGCACCGGGCCAACACGTCCTCACTCTTTAGCTCTAAAACTCAAAGTGCTTCACACAAAAGTGGAAGTACAAGATCACACACACACACACACACACACACACACACACACACACACACACACTCTTACAAGGGGGAAAGTATGCAGGACAATCCAGGGTTTGACGTTGGAGTTTCCCAAGAGCAGACATATGCACAGGAGAGGATTACTTTAATAAACTATGGCTGCTGATCGGCAGTCATATTGTGGTGCTTTCATCTGGACACAGACCCGTCCCGCAGATCTCTCCCACGTTGCATCATCTCCTCCCTGCTACCTGTCAATCACCTCCAGCTGTCTGGCTCTCCACCGCCTCAGTTTACCCATCACCTCGCCTCAGGCAGCAAAACCAATTAATGTCTGATAGTAAAGCAGAGACCTGTTCCTTAAACTTCTGCAGACTCTGTTTTCATTTCCTCCTCTCCGCAGCCGCAAAACAAGCTGCACCATTAACCCAGGGTCTAGTGGAGAGATGTTGTGAGATGCAATAAGGCTTTCCCTGTTCATGAAAAGTGAAAAACAAACTGCTTTCCCTCATTAATGTTGTTCAAATTCAGTTTGCATTCCTGCGTGCGTTTGAATGTTGATTTACTGACTACATTTTCCAGGTGTGGACATATTAACATAACAAATAGCTTTTGCCAGCCCTCTAAATAGAGATGAAACCGAATAATAACAGCCCTTATGAATCTGTTTGTTTGCTTTATCGGCATTTATTTGCATCCAAAATGTGCTTTATTGTTTCCTGATGATTCACTGTTGGTTTTTGCATTTGGCCGACAGAACAAGATTATCTGCTGCGATTGTTTCCATTGGACATAATCCAACACAGTTAGGAGACAAACATCATCCTCTGACGTCTCTGTCTGAAGCATCGCATCAAAAGTGTGCACTCCTTTATCGGCAGAGAAGCTGGAAATTAGGGCCATTCTATCTCACCGCTTTGTGGGGAAATAACATTTTCAAAAGGCTGAGTGGGAGTTTTGTGCACCTGCATCGATAACTTTGAAAATGAAAAAATGAAAGTTTTACAAACAAACAAAAGGGCAGTGAGACATTAACAGAGACTGGGAATCATTCATTCTGGTGGAGGGTTTAATGATGGACATGAATGAACTGGAGCTCCCCAGCGGCTGTTGGATCAGGTGGCCATTACGGGAATTACAGACACGTTCATCTCTGTTGAAACTGGGCGGTCAGTACATCCGGACGCAGGAAGTGGACCGTGGTAGCCCTGATGTAAACGAAAACACGTTGGCTCACATAAACCTTCGACATTTGCCACTGTTGCCCCATTTCTCTAACCCACGAGAACCAAAGCGAGCTCCACATTTTGCAAGGTCTCGGATTACCTCCATGTACAACAGATTTGACTCAACTAGACAAACAGAGCCTCATACCTATGTGTGTGAAAATATGACTTCCGTATGTCTTTGTTTCCCTTCAGAGATAAGTACAACGATCTGTTTCAGGATGTGAGTTAAAGAGCGAGGGAAGCCTCGTCACGGTCTGAGGGTTTTCTCTGACCAGGAACTGACAAGAGTGTGTGGACCACATTTCATGAAAGGATATTTATGCCTCAGCGTTAATCAGACTGATTGAAATGTTTGTGTCACAGACAAAGGAAACACAATCTACTACCAAGTTTACTGTAGACCACAATGTGGTTGCATCGCGTCTCCTGTTGATCCACAGTTATCAGATAGTTTGCAATAATGCGCCGTCTGTGAGACTGTTGTGCACGTGCCAGTAGTCTCACTGATCTCATTGCTCTTTAGGGAAGTTACGTCTCGATGTGGCTGAAGATTACTGTTAAATAATCAAATGGTAAAGTTAGTCAATATTTTCTGCTTTTGCAAATAAATATCGTACTATAATGACAGACGTGTGTGTGTCTGAGTTTCGATTACATTCGCCAGGCTGTCCGTGACATTACCTTACCGGTGATAGAAATGAGGATGTGTATGTTTTTGGGAACCACGCTGCACGTTTATCCGTACCGTTACGGTACAGGTGCCCCGAGCGACCACAAAAGGAGCCCCGGCTTTCAAATGAAGACGTCTCTATGTGTGTCAGTCAGTCTGAACTTCGACTTTTCTTCCAAAGTGTTCTTCAAGCCTGGAGCAAACACATTTAATGGGGCTTTGACTTTATTGAGGCCATAACATTTTCATGGGAGCTTTTGCACTCATGATGCATAAACTGTAGCGTTAACTCACTTCGACAACACAAGAAGCAGTAGAACGAGTTCATCTGCTCTCGTCTCGCTACAATGGAAGACGTCTCTGTGTGTTTGTAAGTCTGACAACCGTTCATACCATTGTCTTCACACTATGTGTTTTTCCGAGGACCCAAACAAGTGCAGTGTTGAGTGCAAGCTCTTGAGATCAGGGTTCCCCAACCACCGGGCCGCGGATCATTTGTTACCGGGGCCGCACAGAGAGAATAAAAAAAATGTTTTTTCTGTGTTGGTAATATTTATTGTAAACATTTTTATGTATTATATTATATATATTACAATGTAATAATAATATAAAACCCGGGCCGGAAAAAAATGGTCTTGCATGAAACCGGTCCGTGGTGCAAAAAGGTCGGGGGCCGCTGATCCACGGGACGTATTTATCAGTAGTGCGTTATGTACACACAGTCTCGTGTATTAGTACGGGACCCCGATCAGCTGTTAAAAGCCAAACGGCGTGCTCTTCGCCGATGCATGCTGGGTACAGATTGCTCTTTGATGTTTGTGTGAGTCTTTGCACCAAAATGGCACATTTGGGTCTAGCCTTGCTCGGGGATGCAACTATGTCGTGGCAGGTATGTTTAGATGAGCGCTTATCGAGAATACTGGAGGCAAAGTTTTAGCTTTCTGGCGTTAGAATGAAGATCACCCTGAATCTATTCAGCGAGCACGAAACTGTGGATCGATTATGTCTAATGCGTTCTTGTTAACTGAAACAGAGAGGCCTGCAGGCTTGATGCACCTCCTACAGTTACAGGTCGGGAACAAAGCTTCCATCCTGTCTCCGTCACACTGGGAGAGTTTGTCGGAGAGCTTTTGAGTCTTAACTCTGGGCATCAACTTTGAATATTAACTCAAACTCCATCACTAAACCCTAAAACCTTTAGACTTTACAGAGACACTGCAAGCACAGTATTCCAGGCACCACGTGTGCCTTTAAATGCATTGCAGTTAAAATTAAACTTTACCTGTAGCCCCATTGCAAGAAGAATTGTCACCCTTTGTTGTCTTCAGATGTAACTTTTCTTTACAGAAAGACAAATCTGAAACACTGCCCGCCTGTCTGATGGTATTCAAACAGTATTTTCACCATATGGTGGCTGTTATGTGACCAAGCAGCACTATCCAGCTGACAGAAAATTATTTTTATTTCTGTAAAGTACATTTATTGTCCGGGGCACTATATGATACATTAAAGTAGTTAGATGTAATTTAGCATTTTATACAACTTGTGCATTCATTTTCAGCACTTATGCTACAAAGACAACAACATGCTTCCAAAAGGTTTTGCTTTGTTAATTTCTGTGGTTTAGCTTTCTGTTAATTTGTACGTATCACATGTGTAATATGTGCTCCTCTGTGGCCCTGAACATCGCTGTATTTCTGAGCCACCTTTAGGAAATTAGTGTTGTTTTGCGTAGTTTTGTGTTCCGTGTTCATGCAATAGTGAAGCAGCCTGAAACCTAGAAAGAGAGAGAGAGAGAAAGAAATAAGCTTAATGCCGTATGAGATTTGGTTGAAGATCAAAGAGAGAGATGATGAGAAGGAAACAGCATGATGAAGAATACCACACACACACGCACACACACACACACACACGCACCCACAGACGTTAATGGACAGGACAAAGTGAATGAGGGTTTTGCATCATGTCCTCAGCTGCGAAACAAAGGCAGGTAATTTAAAGAGAATCAGCACCGGGGAATCTCTCTGTGGTGAAATGAAAACAAAGAGAAAGTGAAGATAAAGAGAGAAGGAGGCAGACAGATGGCGACAGAGAGAGAGAGGGAGATCAGAGTTGTCAAGGTAGACAAAGGAAAGGAAGAACAAACAAACTTTTCTTCTTTCACCTTTACTGTCTGTCTCTGTCCTTCTCACTGCAGCTTCCTTCATCATGAAAAAGGAGAACGCTGACGCTTCGAAGGTGCCAGAAATATATTCTGCGAAGTTTCAACCCCGAGCTCTTCACAGGGATTGTATTGTGTATAGTGTTCATCTTTTTTTTACTGACTCTCCTCCCTTCTGGCAGCTCTGTCTGTCTTCACACTTCATTCATTCTTCAGCCTGCAGGATGATACAGTAGCCGTTTTGACCCTTGAGCATCACGTTTCTAATTAAAAACAGTGCCAGCTTTAATCCCAAATCAAACTGCAAAATAACTCTCAAACACTCCTGCGACCTTGACTCTATAAATGGAAATACACTCAATATATATGTTGCATTATACTACAAGATGTAAATGTAGCTCTGTTTTTACAATACACACTAATAAAAGCCATTATTTATACATACATGACAAGAGTGCATTTGGGATGGTGGTGTAAAGCAGAGACGGGTGTGTACTGACTCAAAGACAAAACCACACACTTGAAGTACTTTTGTATGTTGCCAAACTTACTGCCCACGATCAAAATAGAATCAGACTCAGAATCAGAAATCCTTTATCAGTCCCACAGCGGGGAAATGTACATGGTTACAGCAGAAAGGTAAAAAAGGAGACAATAAAAACACACGTGAACACTACAGTTAAGCGGATGTTTAAGTAGGTAAGTAAAGTGCGAATGCAGTGGTAAAATACAACAATAGTAACAATGGATAGTAAGTGTAAAAATCTTGCACAGAGATATTGCACATAGCAGTGTAGCATCACAGAGTGAAACAACGCAGTGCAGGCGGTGACTGACTGACACTTTCTGCATTATCTCATCTTATACCTGTATTCTCTCGCTGCTGAGACGTACAAACCAGTAAACTCAACATCGCTGCGGCCGATGGCAGCTGTTGCCTGTTACGACCCTGTATGAAGAACACAGAAGGTGCCGTTTGGGACCTGGTAAGATTTGTTCACGAGTCCGACAGTAGACTCAGAGCTCGCAAGGCTAATAATTATTACTAATGATTGTTCAGCGTTACCGATTCAAATGCTCTCATCGTCTCCAGGTCATTTCTCATTTCAGCGGCTTTTATTCGAGATTGTCGAAAAACAACGCATAGGTGGCATCAACACAATTATTAAAGTGGGTTTAAGGCCTCCTGTTTACTTACTGTTTTCATACGCTGTCATCTGTATGTAGCCCACAGCGTAGTGCGCCTGAAAGTTTTAACACCAAAATACTCGAAAACATAGAATATTCTCAATGTTTTTAGGATTTATCCGCCTGGACTAAGCCCCAGAGGAAGAGGGCTATGAAGCCATTTTAATTAGTGGCCAAACCGTGGAGTTACAAAAAGACTTTTTTTACATAGACTTACATTGGGAAAGATGTAAAGATTTGTCTGTAAGTATTTTGTTTAACAAATGTATGTATTCTCTAAGCAGAAAGTTATAACCCATTTAAAAATTTTTTTGCTGCAGATTGTGATTCTTTTTCGTTAGCGAGCATAGTGTATACTGTGTACAATACATCTGCTCAAGAGGATTAGTTGACTCTTATAATGCATCTTAAGGTTTAACTCCAGGTGGTACCTCTGGCACTTCAACATTGTGATACAGATGAGCAGATGCCTCACCATGACCCCAGCATTAACTGTGTCTCTGTGCAGGCACGAGTGTGTAAATACAGTATTTTATAACCGCTGCCACGGAGGTTATGTTTTCAGTATGGATTGTTTGACTGTTTTTCAGCAAAATACGTGCCTGATTGTCATGAAACTTGGTAGCATGGGCCAAAGAAGAACCCATTACATTCATTATTATTTTTCACTTGGCGGGGGTCTGCGCTCTCCGAGGGCCCTTCTAATCCGTTTATGTAACTATTAACGGGAAATATTTAAAAACGCTATTTTCCATGTCCAAATGTTCCAAGACGCCCCAGAAATAGGATAAAAATAAAAATAAATGTGCTATCTGTACAGGCACGTGTCTATTTATGTGCATTTTGCCTGCGTGTCTGCAGATAGCATGTTTGTCTGAGTGCGTGTACATCTGTGTGCGCAGCAGTACGAGCTGACATAAGCTGCAGAAATCATAAACAGCTCTGTATTTGCCTCAACGGTGGCTTATACTGTAGACAAGCTTCACACAGAGAGGAAACAATCTGTTTCCCCTGAGCCTGCCTAACACCACATTACTCCAAATTAATCAGCCGTTCACTTACTAATATCCCCTCTGGAGGAACAGCTCTCAGCTGATTAATGGGATTAATGGGATGCTGCTGTTTTAACTTGGTGATGTCTTTACAAAGGCTGAGATGGAAACAGATGGAAATCAGTAGCAGAGAAACAGGACCAGCGATCCATTTATCGCCATCAATTAATGCCATTTATTTTCAATTAGCCTCTCATACCTGTCCGTGTTTAGTTCATTACCGCTGCTGTAAACATTTGGCGCAAATGCAAAAAAAAAGAAACACGTGTATACATTGAAATACATTAGCATACAAAATTCATGCAATTAAGCAGGAGACTCAACAAAAGCACATATTTTTGCACCGTTGCTGCCTGCCTGCCTCGCGTCCCTCCACATCCCATGGTTCTATACGGTGCACGCAGAGGGATTTTAGATATTTTTGGACTGCACAAGCATTCCACTCATTCTAGCTGCAGACCACGGATGAACATTAGAATGAGAAGCCGAGCTATAACTATAATCTAAATGGCAGAATATAAAAAGGTCGATGGAAACGGGTTTCACACGGAGATGGGAAAAAACGAAACCAGGCAACACTCAAGACAAAATGACGGGAGCTGCATAATAAAGAAAGTGCGGTTGAAGGAGGAGGAGGAGGAGGAGGACAAGCGGCATACTTTCTTTCTCCTTTTGGCTGTAAAACCACTCTCTTTGTCTTCTCAACACGATGACATACCAACAGGATCCAACACATACAGAGCCAAGAATTCAGAATTGAGAGAAGGTTAAGAAATAAAGGAGAGACCGACAGCTGAGGAGTTTTCACTGTTCCACAGACATTTGTAAGTATTAAATGTAAATGTCCATTTGTGCACACAAAGATAAAGGTGCAAGAAACATCCAGCTTGTTCCACTTAAAAGGTAACTTCATATGCACACTGCTGCACGGACGTCCTTCCACCCTGACTGAAAAACAAGCAGTCAAATAGTCCCTTCACTCTACTGATCACTTCATTCTCCCATCTAAAGCTGGTAAATGGTAAAAATGTTATTTGGATCAGTAAAAATCGTTTCCAATCAATATAACATTCAACATAATATAAGCTCGTACAAAACTCAAGATTAAAATCAATAACCAAAAACAAACTCAATCAACGCTTGTCTGAGTTTTGATTGAGTCAGAACACGTTGACGGTGACTGTAGAACTATATGATGCTAAACACCAACACACTCAGGGCAGAAGGTGTAAAGCCACAGATTAGAGACGGTCTGTCATCTAAAGGAGCAAATAAGCAAAGAGGTTAGAAATGCAGAGACTACTGTACAATGGCTGTATTTTCTTTTAGTGATTGTGACGGAACAGCAATCACAGAAATGTGTGATGATGTGCGCGTGTGTGTGTGTGTGTGTGTGTGTGTGTGTGTGTTCTTTTTCCAGCCTCAGTCTCCACCAGAATCAGAAACTTGTAGGAAAAAACACAAGCAGCCCACGTCGACATATTGACCACATAAATATAAATCCCCCTTGGCAGTGACAAGTGTCCATTAAAAGTTGTGTTGGGTGATGGAAATCTACAGCAAAGATCTATGAGGCTGTACTCGCAGAATCAAATCAGGAACACCAGATGGAAATTAGCCTCAGCCACAGACAAACCTACAATATATTTGCAGGCTTTCAGTGCGAATCAGTCAATTTCTTGTTAAAATCCCCACCTGTGATCGACGCACCGGCTCCTTGAGCTGCAGGTTCACATTTAGTTCAGTTGAAGTTTGAGTTTATTTGCACACTTTAAATGTAATACACAAGCATAACAGACAACAATTAGATATACAGCAGAAAACCCATTTGGCTTATTAGCCTCTACGTAAATAATGTCAAATTTGACTTTTTTTCAAGATAAAACACGGTTTATCATTCAGTCACCACAGCTGTATCCATTACATACATTTTTTTGTCCACACACGCACGCACGCACTCACACACACGCGCGCACACACCTGGATAGATAGACATGCACCTGCTTAGTTCATTTTTCTGTTTAGTGCATTTTACCGTGGTAATTAAAAGCTAATTAAAAAGGGGATCAGAGCAATCAGCCGTGGAACACATCTATGGGGAATCCAGCAGTTTTTATTAGTTTCTGTTGGTTGCCAAGAATGAATGCAAATTGATATACATCCTACTAAGTTGGAACAACAACTCGGAAAGTGGGCAAAAATGTTGGTACGCATTTCATGGCTCACCTGATCCGCTTCCACTCTGAGCAACAAAATAGGCCACAACACATCTTCTTTGTAGCTTTTCATGTTGTTTCCGCATCACGACTTAAAGCTCACTTGACACTTCGCGTACAGACTGTACAACCGCGGCCCACGTGCTGAAGAATGCAGAAGGCGCTGTACGGGAGCTGGTCAGGTTTGTTCAGGCGACTGACACACGTTAGCTACTTTCTCGGATTGGGATGAAACATTGAGGGAAATCTTTGAGGGAAACTGTAAAAAAAACATCAAAACAAAGTGACAACAGCTGTTCAAAGTCTGTGCGTGCAAGTGTGCGCACATGTACCCACATACGAGTCGTCCGTGTGTGTGAGTGTGAGTGTGTGTGAGAACCTCCACCATTCAAAAGTGTGTGTCTCTGTATGTGTGTTGCTGAGCGTGTGTGTGTGAGTGCGTGGATCTAAGCTGGTGTTTCCATCAGGGATTCATAATGTGTTTGATCCCTGATCTCTCAAAGGGAAGCGAGGCGTGTGAAAATGATAAAGGATGCGAGGAAGTGCCAAACACTGCCTGCTTTTCGAAAAGCAGCGTTGCCTGCCAAATCTATTGATCAAATCGATGTATCAGTTCTGAGAGTTGGATCTGAGCCACGCAGGATTTAACATCATCCCTTCAGAGGATCCCTGTGAGTACAACTCCCTGCATGTTAAGACAACTCTCTGGAACTTTCTGTAGAAAATATCAAACATCTCAGCCGTGACTCTTCAGCCGTATTTCCTCCGTGTTTTCTTAAAACTCTAATTTAGTGTAGTCAAGTTATTTGCCATTGACTCGTGAAGAGTTTCTGCTCACATCTGCTTTCATCGATCGCTTATTGCAGCGTTGTGTATGGACGGCGCTCCGCTCCATAATACTTGGCTAGTCCACGTCAAGCTGCTCAGATTCATTTGCAGTCAGAGCAGCAAAGTGACACAGCCCCCTGCTCGTGCAACTGGCGTAGACATGCTCGGGAAAATGGAAAGTGCTGATTTTATCCTCCCGCTAATTGCGAGCGCAGGTTTTAATTTGAGAGATGCTGACAGAGATTGTTATGCCAAAACATGATTGTGGCCCTTATAGCACCATATGCTGTGTGGCTGTGCCGTCACAGCCTCTGAGGTCTTCTAAGTGGGGCCAAAATAGAGACAAAGAGGAAATCTTTATTAGTGTTGCTTCTCCACATTTCTGATGGTGCGACACAGCAAAGCCCTCAAAGGTCGGCACTGTTAATATGGTACAATTGGTTAAATCTCTAAAACGTTCTTGAAATCAAACCCTGGTTTTGATGCTATTCATTGTCAGCGTTTCTTCAGCAATACCCATTAAATGTAGGCTGTTTGCGTTCCGTAAATGCCTCAATTTATTATTATTTTTATTGTTAGGGGTCCGTCATTCCCGCGCTGGATTGAAAAAGCGTACTTACGAGGATTCACAGGAAGCAGTTTTTAACATCAGCCTGACTATTCACTGTCTGACGGTGAATCAGAGCTGTATGATAATTACTGCTTTTATAATTAGAACATTTCCTACAGCTGAGGATGTGTTATACATGTGACCACAATGCATTTCTCTGCTGCTAATCTAATGTTCAGAAACTATCATCGGTCTGTAAATGAACCACTTAATACACTACATCCAGCAGAGCTCTGGACGAGGAAAGGAAGGAAGGAACCCATTTACTTTGCACGCAGTTAGCTTTAGTTTATTAAGCAGTTAACATTACCTGAATAAAATTCCTCCTGAACCTTCCTAGAATAATCCAGGCCTGGCAAGTGGTTCTTTATTCGTCATCATATATATATGATATTTGATATTTATGTTACCTTTAGTTAACCAGGAAAGTCATTAAGAACGCATTCTTATTTGCACAGGCAGCTTGACACGTTGGGGAGAGCAGAGGTGGGGCTGACGAAGCAAAAGTCAGAGCATGACACTCCTGTTTACATGGAGTCAATAGATGGAAGATTACCCATGTGACTGTGGGACCGGGCCATGCCGTGCAGTCAGTGTCAGTGGATTTGACAGAGTGGGAAGCTCTCAGCCGGCAGCCCGCAGGGAGCAGGACGCCACCGCGGACTGAATGATAAGTGGGTTTCAGAGACTCAGACACACCTCAACAATTCATACACCGATGACTGAGCAGCTGCTCGGGTGATGACTGCATGTAATGTCGTGATTCAGTACATTACTCCACCCACACACTGAGGAACACACATGCACAGGGCTGCTTGTTTATCCATCAAATTGTGTTGTAGATTATTAACAAAAAGCAGAAATGTTGCATTTAAATGGTTTACTCTGGTGTTTCTTTAAGTTTCATCTAATTTTCCTCCCTACTTGTCATTCCTCCAGCTGGCGTCTGCACACATTCAGCATGGAGAAGAGATATTACGGCTTGTTTTCCTCCATTTGCCTCATGCCATTCATTTTGTTTAGTATGGAAAACAACATTCACATGATCCATCACCGCAAACATGAAGCCCTAATTAGTTGCTTTTTTTCTGTGCTTCCTGTCAGTCACCTCTGCCAGGAAATGAACGTCACATCACCTCACAGACACGTTCATGTTTTCTTTTTTTATACACGTTGTATCTTTGTGAGCTGCAAAAGTTTATAGAAAAGTGTTTTAATAAGTGAGTAACTGTGTCGGGGGGGAGTCGCAGACATGGGGGGATTACAACTGTAATGTCTATGTAAGGCCTTAGAAGAAACTGATATAAAGGAATAATTCAACATTTGAGAAGATTGATTCGCAGTAAATATGGTACCGGAGCCAGGAGGCGATTAGCTTAGCTTAGCATAAAGACTTGAACCAGAGAATGGCAGCGAGCCTAATCTCTCAACATTTTAAATCCACCAACACCTCTAAAACTAAAGACCATTAGGGAAGACAACTCGCCTCTGAGCTCCTCTGCATAACAGACGCAAAAGTGAACTAGAAAG
This sequence comes from Bovichtus variegatus, assembly GCA_943593645.1. Classification (NCBI taxonomy): domain Eukaryota; kingdom Metazoa; phylum Chordata; class Actinopteri; order Perciformes; family Bovichtidae; genus Bovichtus; species Bovichtus variegatus. Next base: position 3,154,331 of record CALSCE010009347.1, on the reverse strand, counting down.
CGCTCAGAGCATCTCGCGGAGGTGCACAACCGTCTAATATGTCGGGTCTGCGTCCATATCTGCATCAAAATACACAGTGAGGTAAGTTTATTTATGTAGCGCATTTCAAGTGCTAAGTGCTTTACATAAAAGTTAAGATACAAAACGAATGAAACGGAGAATAAGACGATCATAAAAGAGAGAGAATGTGAGGACACTTTCCTCTCTGACAGTGACGATAGACAAGATGGCTGAAGTTTTTCATATTTAAATAAATGCAGAAGTTCACGATAAAATGTTCAGATACGTCTCCCAGAAATACAACATTCCCCAATCTGCACCCAACACAAACCCCTTGTTTCTTCACCCAAAGCTAGAAACTCTCCAACAAATCTAATTAAAATCTGCTCACACTTTTAAGATGTACCGCTAACCAACAAACAGACAAACACAAAGAAGCGGGACTGAGCTTTGGGACCGAACACATAACGTCCTCAGAGGAAGTAATAACTGCTCAGTGTGAGAAAAGGCTTTTATGGGATTTCTATCTTTCCAGTCAAAAGCAGAGGATATCTGAAAATGTGTTGATTTGTTGACGGAGCCAACAGAGGTTATTGTTTATCCTCCTGTGTCCTAACACTGATTAACAAACAGGGCAAAGCTTCTCGCTTCTGACTAACAAATCGAACGCTACCTTTTCTTGCCTAAGTAGGAAAAGTAATGAAGTAACTTTTTCAGCATAATGAAAAGCCCCTGTAGTGTCGGGATGAGAGTAAACAACCAAACGATGCTCACATGAATTGATTCAGATCCCGTTGTAGCTGCAGGTGCCATCTTTCAGCCGAGAGTGAATTTATTCCCTCTAATTAGGATGTTGTTGTGATTTTAGTGTGGAAATACATGATATATTTAATTAGGGTTACTTGTTTGCTTAGCAATGTGGCCATATGGTAGATATAATAAAAGGACAGCGTGAAGGTAATTCATACGCTGGATTGGATTTCCTGGCATGGTTGCGCAATATTTGTCGTCGTCACAATGCAGAGAGAATATACTTCCTTTCCAAAGAAGCCGCAAGAAAGTAATAATTCTGTCGATGCAGCAGAGTAATAAAATAATGTGCAACTTCTCCGCATCGTGTACCGTTACAAAGCAGCCCTCTGCCTCTGATCTGCAGCACTGTTATGTTCATGTCACGCTGTCTTGGTGTTATGGAAGTCCTGCGGAGTTGTGCGGAGGTAAAACAAATTCTGGAGATTGGAGTAAAAAAAAATAAAGAAAATTAAGCCACAGACTCCACGGCGGGAAATGAAGAAACCGTTCTGTGTGTTCATGTATTCAGGCTCAACTGTGAACAACAAACAAAAAAACGCTCTTCTCAATGTGCAACCAAAGGGATTTCCACTGCTTTTTAGGACGGATTATTATTCAGAATTCAGAAGAAGTTAAAGACAAACAAGAATCACAGACGGGATTAAACTGCGTGATGAAGGTCAGCATGGAGCCTGGATGAGGTGTGTTAATTATCCAATATAAAACGGATAAATCCGTTAAGTGCAGGAGATGTAAAATTAATTAAATCACTAGTCTTTAAAAAAAACGTTCAAGTCCTAACTTACTCAAGCGATACTGAATTAGAGCAACGATATATTTCTAGATTTGGATTTAAAAGCAGACACACAAGGAGCACAGTGCTAACATGTGCTTTTGTCGAAGAAATGTGCAATTTGGATGGTAATTCTGTCCTGGTTCACGCTGCAAGTGACATGTTTCATATTACATTTAGGCTTCTCATAGGATTTCCTATGATTATACACAACATTCTTAGTGTCGTCGATTATTATAGTAATAGTGTGACAGTCCGTGCTCAACACCAGCCTATCGATGCGAGTGTCTATAGTACGGGTGAGAGCCAACATGTGCTTACCTAAAAAAAATCAGCACCTGACTGTAAAACAACTAGGGAAAGACATTAGTGCTGAGTACAGGCAGTTTACCATGAAGCAAAAACCCATTAGATGAAGCGCAGGATGAGGAAGAGGAGGGAGGTTGACTGTGGCAGCGAGGGCAACGTTTTCCTTTTAACAGCGAGAAGATTACTGTTTCCTCAGAGGGAGTAACTCCATTTATCCTCCAGGATGATGAGAGTCCACATCAGAGCGTCGCACGGAGGGAAACTAAGGCTAATTTTCCTTCAGGCGCTCTGAGTTGTCAATACAGACTCAGACTCTTTTTCTTGATTTGCTGAAATCTGTCACTGTCCTGCAGAGTTCAGGGATCTGGAAAACAGTAATCCATCACTGTCTTGGCTCCCTGGACACTTGGCTCCGACCTTGAGCCATAAACAGCATTACTGATGTATTACAGCAACTGAGACTGAATAATTACACAGAAGATGAGAGGACCTTTAGCACGCAGCCTTTCTCGCTCATGGATGGCTATAAATATGGATAGAGAGGTGGGATTTGAACCATCGCAAAACTGATTATATGCGCAGAGAAAAGCACCGTGTGGGTGGTGATTGTGATTGAGCTGGAACACCAGCAAGCAGAGCTGTCACTCTGAACTCCCCCATCTGTGTTTAATGAATATGTGCATGGCCGCAAATGTGATGTGTAAAAGACACGAGTGATGACTCCGGAGTTGCAATACAACAATGTGCACAATGATGCTTGGTCAGAGGTGCTGCACCGAGGTTTGTCTTGGACGTTGGATGTTTTCACGCCTTGGCCTCCACTGTCAAGCCCCTAGACTCAGTTTATCACTCCGCCCTCGGACTTATTACCAGGGATAGTTATTTGTACTGATCATTGCATCTTGTATGAAAAGCTTGGGTTGTTTTAGGAATTTAGGAAAATGGCGTCTAGTTTTTGTGCCGCACATTTTACAACACACACTAAAACTCAAGGGTTAATAACAAACCTCTTCTTTACCTTCATTACGCCAGTCACATCAAATACATTTTAATTCAAACATCGAGGTTATATCTGTGTCCAGAGCAGCTCCACGTTTGAGAAACTTGAATAAAAACACAAAAACTTATTTCCCCCCCCCACATAAAAAAAGTTCTCACTTAGTGTGTTTTGAAAGAAATCTGGAATTATAATCAGCTCTCTTGGGTTTGATCAGATAAATGTGATTTATCTGTGTACTGTATATAGAGTATATACCCTGCAGGGAGAGGGAAGATTACTATAGCATGTCCAAATGGACTAATTCAGCCCGGTGGGAAAACAAACTGCAGCTATCAAACTTTTTTTGTTGGCTCAGCTACAGCGAGCTGTCTGACAAAATGAATGTAGGAAACTCATCTGGGCCTAAATAAATCCATTTGCAAATGCATTATTTATATTACCCAGGTAACCACACACTTTTTTTTCCATCTTTGCTTCATTTATTGAAAATATTTCTCTTGCCGGGCGCACACTTTGTCCTTTTGCAGAGAGGTTTTGCATCTTTGAAATACATTTTTCAGACTTGAACAATGTAGGAGAAAATATGGCTGTATTAAAATGTCAGTCTGACACTGTTGTGTAAATCCTTCAAACTAAAAACAGGCCCATTATGCATTATTTCTTCTTAGTTTGAAATTCTTTAAAGCTTTAAAATAGATATTATACAACAGGGTTAATAGTTAAGTCATTTTGGCCCGAAACGGCCACTTGAGTTTTTTTCGTTTTTACCAAATGTAAAGTTGAATCAACGTGAATTACGACTTAGAAACTTGGCAAAGAACTGTATCAATCGATCAATACGATCGGCAACCCTGTCAACCCCATCAGGTTTATAAGGAACATGTTGTGCTATGAGTATTACAGGTTAAATAAAATAAAATACAGTGAAGAAGTTGCAGGATTATAGTTCTGCGCCAGGTTTCTCATTCACCCAAGCCGTGCAGCTTTTAAACCAGCAGGGCAATAAAAATGTGTTTTGTGATAACATGATAACCAGATTAAAATGGATGAGGATGATTGGGAAATAAAGACACGGACAGGGAGTAGCCCCGTGCAGGTTTAATGCTGGACCACCATGGACGCCTGGATGGACACCACATGAAAAGATTCACGGTGTAAAGACAACTGAAACACGGCAGCAGGAGCGGCTGCTTTACTTTCCCCTATAGAGCGACCAAAATAACTCGTTCTCCATTCTTGTGAGGTGTTAAACATACAGAGCGGTGACCCATTATCAAAGAAGATCCACACTGACAGGGAGGGACATTTATAGGATTCAGGTAATTGGTGATGGCAGCTGATGAGGCGGTGAGGAGAGTAACACCCTGTTTGAAGAACTTCATTAAGGCTTTGTGAGGACGGTGTTTGGACTCTTAATTAAAGGACACAGCTTAACTTTTCAATTTAGTTTTATTTTCCAACATTATGTCGGATTCCAACACAAACATTGAGATTATTGCTGTTTTCAGAGCAAATTTGAGAAATAAAATCACCTTTTCTTATATTTACTTACAATTAATCAATGATATATATGTTATATATAAATATAAATAAATATATATATTTTCAGATGATTATTGAAAAGGATGAAAAGTGTTTCTGTGACCCCAGAATAATAATGCTAATTTACTCATTTAGAAAAAATACTCTCCCACTGCACGCAGAAAATAAAAATAATGTGAAACTGAATGTAAGAAAAAGAAAATTGAGACTAAATCTAAACAGAGAAGAGATGAACTCCATCTCATTATCAGAGAGTCTGTGATTAAAAGATCTCCTTCTGAATTGTAATTATGGCATTGCAGATTAGCCCAGCATCCTCTGGGTGTGTTCATACTCAGTATTATCTCAATATAGGGGTTATAGGCAGCTAAGCACCTAATGTTGTGACTGAAACTGCATTTATCTCATAAATATTCCTAACAGACCAGCAGCAGTTTGGGATTAATCCACAGCAGATAGTTGCTCTTTCAGCGGGGCCGGCTGAATTAACTCAGAGTAAGAGCTCTCATTTTTAAATCATCACGGCGTGAGAAAAACCTTGTGACATAGCCAAGTGAGACGGGACAAACAGAGTCCAAACACAGTCAATGGAATTTTATTTAAATAGCCCAATATCACACTCTACAAATTTGTCTCAGGGGGATTTACAGACTGTACAGCGTACGACACCCTCTGTCCTTAGACTCCCCGAAAGAAACCCCACAATTAAAGGGGGAAGAATGGACAAAACCTCGGGCCGAGCAGCGCTCCCAGGACGGAGAGCATACGAAACCACATAATAAAATGACAACATAGACAATCCATATGACAGAAAAGATTATGTGAACATAAATGAAAAAAGGTGGATCCAGGGAGGCGTCAAAGAGCTTCCAGGTGCCGCCAACAATGATGCATTTCTTTCATCGTGCATGTAAATTGTTTGACTTTTTTGTACTTTAGTTTACTCTAGTCTAATTTGATTTTGAGTTGTGTTAATGTAAGTACATTGTCTTCTGAATACTGGAAGGAATCCAGAGGTAATAGTCGTATTTTTGTCGAATGGGTTTGAAAATGTCTAGATTTGTTGTGTGTTGTGTGTTTAATCTGGCACACGGTGGCGTCTGCTGTGAGGATGAATGAATGAATGAATGAATGAATGAATGTTTTAATTTTAGTGTCTGGTATTTACGTGTAACTATATTATATATTATTATTAAGTAACATTAACGAACAACAAACCAAACATTCGCAGCACAATACATAATCAAAAGCCAAACATAAACTTAAACATACCCCTCCCACAAATAAATAACGCTCCGGGAAATATCCCACAGTGGAAAACACACAAACACACAAACACACAACATCTCCATCTTCATCTATTAGTGCCGAACACTTGCTCCAATTCATAAACCAAGTCTGAGGAATCCATCTATCATATGTTCTTTGTATTTTCCTTCCCAATGCTTTAGAAAGATGTTTCTTTTCCATAGTTCTCCTTCATTGAGTTGATATGTGTTAATATAATTTCTCTCAGTGCTGTGCAGCAGTCGCACCATGGGTAAAGTGAGAAGAGAAGGAAGAGGAGGAAGAGGAAGAGGAGAGGGTTGACAGCCCTGCTGTGATCTCTGTTGTTGGGAAGGTGAGTAACTGTCCCAGTGTCACAGCTGTGAATAAAGGTGTATGAAACACAGCCTCCAGTGATGACATGAAAACTGTGAAAAGAAGCAACTGTTCCTGTGATTCTGGTGTCATGTGGCGAGGAAATATCTTCTTTTTTTTTTTGTCATGAGCTATATTTGCCTCAGCGGGAGTTTCGCTTGAGCAGTCAACCTGCGGCCCGCGTGCTGCTGACCCCTGACGACTGCACTGTCAGTGCAAACAGAGGCGGTCCGCGCGCTGTCAGCGGGGCTTTTTAACAGCGCCGGCCAGCTGACGCGGGGGAGAACAGGATCATGGCTGTGACACGGCGAGCAGCAGCACGCGGCTGAGAAATCTTTTAACATCAATAAATGTCACATTCGTATTCTGGACGCATTTCCCTGCGTGATTATGATGGATACACACGCGATACAGAGCCAGAGGTCTGTGGCGGCGCTAATAATCAGGTGGCGTTTGGAGCCACGTGGACGCTAATCAGATAGCAGGCGGCTGTTAATTATCCAGGCCGCACAGAGTTTGTAGAACACAACATTACAAAAGCGCTCCCGTTCTGCTCATCACTTCTTTAGTAAACACAGTTTGTTTAGTTTTTTTAAGCTGGACACATGCATCTACGGAGCGAAATGTAAAATTCAGACAAGGTTTGACTTTTTCCAAACTTTTTGAAAGTCAAGTATGAGCATTTAGTTTTCCAAGTGTCGGCTTTAAATCTTCATTTGAGAAGGATATGTCTGCGCCCTAATGAGATACTTCCATTATTCATTCTTGCACTAAAGTCACAATCTACGTGCTCCTCAGCTCTACCTCAGGGTAGCTCAGGTGTCTCTGTTGTGACCAAAGGACAAAACGAGCCTGAGACTTACGTACACAGTCCGGAGCCACTGACACACTCTTTGGTGC
>CALSCE010009347.1:3102772-3146954 GCA_943593645.1 Bovichtus variegatus | reverse complement strand
ACCTGCCCAACTCCAAGCCCCACTTACAGGTATATATATATATATATTACAGGTATATATATATACCTGTAATATATATATATATATACCTGTAAGTGGGGCTTGGAGTTGGGCAGGTAATGCAGAATGGTGCGTGTGTGAAACGAGAACAACTTACAGTATGGATTGTAATCAATGCAATGTAATGGTACTTGTACTTTTGGGGCCTGTTTAATGTTTAATAGTAGCCCACAATATGTAGCCCCAAAGAAAACTATGCCAGTGAAAATGGGCTGCAAAATCTGCTTAAATCTAAATACAAAACTTACACTAGTAATCAGCTTTCCTATTGGAGTCTCATTTTAATAACATTTATGGCAGCACATTGCCTCATCATTCAGGTTTAGTTGGAAGAACATAATACTCATATAATTGTCTTCACTTCAAATAACTGAGGTGATGATCTTGACTTATGATCTGAATTGTTTTCCCCTTTTGGTGCTGCAGCATGTGTCATTGCAACACGTCCTCTTGTTGTTCTCCCTAATGAGGTGTTATTAGAAGTGTGGACGCATCCCTGTCTGTAAATAATACCTGCTGACAACCACGCAGACACCTGGATCATCAGAGTCCTGCCTGTGTGTGTGTGTGTGTGTGTGTGTGTGTGAAGGGGTGGCCAGTGACAAGAATTGGCCCGACATCTCCTGCACCTGAACGCTTCACAAAGAAGCAGCGAGTGAAATGATCTCTCTGCAGACAGACGCATATTAATATGCACCAGAAATGTCACATGGTGAAGAAAAGAGGTGTCCAAAAGCACATTTTCAAAAAGATGCACAAATATGCACAGATGTAAATTTGGGGTAATTAAATGTGCCGTGTTTCGGCTTCATTTAACTGGAACAATTGACTGACAGACATTTAGGTTTCTAAACCTGAGTTCAAAAGTTGTGCATTAATACACCTCAAAATCATGGAATCCACTCTGCTTTGACAATCGATGCTGTTGGAGTCAGGATTGTGATTCAGCTAAAAGAAGGTAAGCCTCAGAAAAAGAAAAAGATCAAACATATTTATTTTTCACGGAACAGAATTGTGTTTCCTACTAAAATATCTGTACACATTAAAATCTCACAGCAAGTCGCTCCGACTCTCTGACGTTACAATCGCCCTGGAGATCATTATGTGATGCACTTTCAGGAGGGAAACCAACTCACTGGCACCTGAACCACAAACTCATTCCTCAAAACAATTCAAAGTGACAGTCAGTGCACAGGTCACACTGTGTAAAGCTGCTCCAAAGTCTTCAGTCTGGTTGGTCATAACACACTGTAGCACCAGGCTGCAGCTCAACTTATGTTCAGTCTCTAAACATCAAAATTAACCGAACTTCATCTTTGTTTGGTATAAAGCTGAGCCAGCTGCATTCCAGTTTCCAGCCAGTTTCCAACCAGTTTCCCAGCATGCCATCTCCCTTCCAAGCATGCCATGCGTAAGTAAGATAATTATCGAGTGATTTATTTCTCTTAGCGTGTGTCTTGGTGTTTGGTTGCTCCACTGGTTGGACCTGAACCCTTTCCATGAGATCATTTGCCCCCAGCTGAAACGTTTCTTTTTACACTTTCATGATTACGCTGCTTCTCTGAATCTGCCTTTTAGAGAAGAACATTTGTGTTTAAAAGACACGTAAAATGCTTTAGAAAGTCCACATTACCTGCGTCCGTCTCAGAACGTTGACTGTGCAGAGCGGCTTTGAGAGCTGGAGGCACTGGAAAGCCGCAAAAAGAAGAAAAATCGAGCAAAAGCAATAAAAAAAGGAAAACAAACACGAGTTTTGCTTTTTCTTCGAGCCGCGACAGAATTAAAGAAAATCATGGCGAGTAAAACTTTGAGAAACTGAGAAGTGTTGAATGGACACGTTTAGCTTTGCCACTTAGGTGCAAACAAAGAAATACAAAACAAAAGAACAAAAACATATAAAAAATAAATAAAAAAAGAAAACTGGGAATTTAATAGGCTCACTCAAAACAGCAAACATTCATTATCCAAGTCTGAAAATTTAAATCACTTAGGACCCAACAAAGCTGCTTTAACTTTCATACCAACCAAAATACAGGACAATACATTTCCTCATTTAATCATTTCAAACATTTCAATAGAACAGAGAAAGGACCGCTTTATATAAAGTCATCATTTTAAGATTTACGTCATTAAATATTTACAATTCTACCCACGGTATTGACACATTATAAATTCAACATTTTGTCCTTGTGCATCTATATACAGTCTTTACAAAAATACCACCACAGAAGCGAAAACGGAACATATAAAGACAGAGCGCGAGGGTCTGTCTGTCCTCGTGGAGCCTCTGCTCGGGCTCAGTCAGTAAAGCACTGAGGCTTGACAAGGCATCTCTGTCTGTTCGTCTCCTCAGCTCCAACACTGCCAGGTCAGCAGCAGGTCGAACCTCCACCTAAATAAAATATTCCCTCTGGTTCTCACTCGGACCGTTGTGTGAGCTGCTCTGGCGGCTGAAGCCCAGCTCGGGGCTGTCTTCAGGCTTCACTGTTTTTACTTCCTGGCTCTGACATGTCCCCTTCCTCCTGTAGAGGACTCGGGCCATTATGGCTAATGCAGACACGGTCACAAAGATCACCACTGCTATCACGCCTGCAAAGCAGAAGAAAGGTCCCTGGTTACAGCGGCTCAGCAGTGTCAATGTGGTCTGTCGCTCTCATTAGAGGTCTAAAAAAAATGTTGTTTTCCATCTTGGAATCACAGTATTGGGATAAAAACTTTTTCTTCACAGTGAAAAAAGTATTTGGCATTGGCCTGATTTAGAAACAAAACACAAAACATCTAATTGCATAATCATTTATTCCTTAAAGTCAATATTAAATTGAAGCCCCACATTCAGTTCAGCCCTAGTTAGACGCAGCTAGAAATCCACATGAGTTCATTCAGCAACACTTAGAGATTCCCACCATCTTGAGATAGATCCATTGACATGTTGTGGTTATACTCAAAAATAATAATCAATCTTAAAAGTTTGAATGCAAGCACAACTACTTCCAACAAGAATAAAAAGTAATGTTGGTTTTAAAATGGAGTTGCACAGTTAGCTTTATAGTTGCTGTAAATTCCCTGTTGAATTCAAACACTTCCTGTCGCTGCATGTGGCAGCTGGCTAATTTGATAACCATCTGTAGTCTTATTTATCCATTCACTAAATGAAAGTTATACTTACATACTGTATACTTTCTTATAATAAGCATTTATATTTGGGTATTTGGTATATTATAATTGAATGCTTTATACACTTTCTTTTTAAATAGGGCAGATTAGAACTGCAGATACGAATTCAAGATGAAACTTTACATTCGGAAATAAAAGTACTTAAAAGCAATTGGTCAGTGAGAAAACGTTACAATGCTTTCGGTTCAGTCGGCTCATTTCCTCCATTAGAAGGTCTCTGCACCGATGTCAGCAACACAAAAGTACAGTTGTTGTCTCGGGGAATAAGATCATTTGTATTCTAATTAGTCCTGGTTTCCTTTGTTTGCTCAGACATAGTTAAACTGCAACTGCTACTAGAAAAGTTCTCCACAAAACTCAAATATACAGTTCACATTGAAATTTGTGAAATAACTTCTGAATTGTATCAAACATTTCACTGTCAGGTCTTCTGTACCGAGGTGTTAGTTTATCTATAAGCTCTGGTACATCGTATCATATCCTGTCTGCTTTTCTTGCAGACGTTTTTTTTTTCTGTCTCATGATTGGAGATAATGGCAGTGTGACAGTGAAAGACGTTGCTGCTACAGTACCTCCAATTAGAGCCGAGTCACTCCTGATGGCGTTCACCAAAGGCTGACCTGTTCCCACTGATCCAGACTGGCCTGCGGCACAGAGACACGGAAGAAAGAGAAAGGAGAGACGGAGATGCAGAAGTGAAGTGAGGAGAGAGGACAAATGCAGAGGAAGGATCACCGGGGAATAAAAGAAGAAATGAAGGTGAGCAGATGAGAAGAAAATAAAAGAAACTGGAGGAGCGATGAGGTCATTTGTGACACGGAAAATAGAAATGAAGAAAGGCACCGCAGAGAATGCTCAACAGAGACAAAAGCAGGACTCATATACAGTCATATCCCATCAGTCCGTGCAGATAAGGCATAATGGATTCCACGACACACCTCCACACAATTCTCTGTATGAGTGACCACAAGGGAAAGATACGGCAAAGCAAACTCTTTTCCCTGCTCTGAATTAATTGCCTCATCGAGTGACCATTAACCCGGTGTCATTGCAGTATTAGACACCCAAAGGTACCATTGTAAAGTCTGGAGCTGGACAGTACCGCCTACGATCGCCCCTCCAGAAAGTGGGTGTTCTAATTGTAGGAATGCACCTTCAATATGTGGCTGTAGTGTCTGAGAGGTCACACATAGGTGTCTAAAGAAACATTATGAAGCCTGAAGTTTGGTTTTGCTACTTAACGGCCACTATCTTCTCACTTATGAATCACAAAATACAAAGTTTGCAATAATTAGGGCATGTGTGGAACAAGCAGCACACACATGTCCACACACACACCCCTTCTTTAAACTGCACATCTGTATGTTTGACATTATCGTCAGCCATTCTCCAAACCATAACTTTTACATTGATTCCCTGTCTTCCAAGGGGCTATTGTTATCCACGATTTGTGTGTTTGTCATTTACTTGTCAACTGTGAAAATCAATGTGCAGGGTCTTAACATTTGCCTGAGGTAGAGATGGATGTCTGAGGTACAGTATGGCACAGATTGTTTTAGATTTGAGAGTGAAGTGAAAAAGTGAACTGCATTCCTTATGATATTTAGAAGAATACAACATGTAGCTGATTGTATATATACTATATATATATATATAAAATAAAATAAGAAAGTATTGACAGATTGTTGAGTCTGAGAAACCCTAAATTCTTCATTGTACAGGCAAAACTATAGTTAAACTTGAGCTGAAGTTAAAATTCTCCAAATTTGTTGTGCACGAAATACTGGATCTTGTGTGTGAAGATGTGACTTTTTTTCTTTAGTGGGGGATTAACTATTTTTGGGCATATTTGAGGAAACAGAGTCGATGCTTCCCATAGCAGCAATTGACCAACATTTGAGAGTTGGTTTTGCTGAGAGAAGCAGTCGACTTGATGCACAACTGACTGGAGCAACTGACACATTATAGACTATTCACGACTATTCCCCCCCCCATTTCTTAACAACAGAACATAGTGTTGGTTGTTTACCGTCAGTAATTTGAACCATTTCTCCCTCCACAAAATTCACCATTTGGGAAAACCCACATATGGTTGAGTTTGTATTCCCACAACGTGTATTGAATCACATCTGGATCTTTTTAAATGTCAGATATGAGTTACTTAAAATGTCAAAAAAGAAAAACAACACATTTTTCCTCTGACCTGAAAGGTGGTGTGTGGTTTCTGCTGCGTAGGGATTGGCTGAAGTGGAGCCACACACGGACTGCACCAGCGGGCCGGTGACGATGACGGGGCTGGTGACGGGGTGGAGCAGAGCAGCTTTCAGAGGGCTGATGGAGTTAAAGAGCACAGCGGACAAACAGCCGGTGAAACCCAGAGAGGCAAGCCGAGACAGCTCCGGATCCAACTCTCCAGAGTCTAAAGAGAAAGAGAAAAACATATAGATGATATAGGTATGTATAACGTGAAACATTTAGTCTGATTTTACCAGAAAACATTGACTCATATGTCGATAAAGACAAGCATTACTTTTTATAGTGGATGTGCACCACCTTGGTGAGGGAACTCCAACAGCCTCGCCTCTTATTAACAATCTATTTCTTAGTCTGTCTCTGAAGGCGCTGTTCAAAAAGAAATAACTAGGTCATGACAAAGTAAATCACAGTGGTGCTATGTGTGATCTGTCTGAGGCACACCATGCAGACAGAAAACAAGAGCAGAGGTATTTTGGTAAAATAGCCTTTCATGCTGACAGAGGTTAAACTGTTCGGGCCGACTCCCCGGCTCAGTTGGATTTCGCTTAATGGAGTGGACAGATAATCAGTAAGTGTTTTTATCTCCTCCAAACAGTGTTCAAACATTTTATCAGAGCAGCCTAAAGTGTATTTTTGTTTGTGTCTGGCCAGGGAGAATCACAGGCCACAGAACGTGAACACTTGCAATGACCCTGCTGCATGTGGAAGTACAAAAGCACAACTGCTGAAGCTTTCCAGAAGAAATAATACTGCAATGTGCTCGTCCAAAGAAGATGCAATATGTATGAAAGACCCATGAACTCCAAGGGAACATTCAACGTGTCCCGTGTGGAAGGTTTGAAAATGTGTTGTGTAAACTCTCTACATAAGCACAGGAGTTGGCAGAATAACCAGCATATCAGGACATATTGAATGCATCCTTGACTAATAGATTGTCTGGTAAAAACCACAGTCATTTTACTAACTAATAATAAGATGGTACCTTACTGTTTCCTGTTGTTTCCTTTATAATGAATATTAGGATTTGATGAATGATATGTTTAGATCATCCTGATACAGTTAATGTATAATTTGACTTGTTGCTGAGTGGTTGGCTGATAACTTTCTCATCTAAAGTTATGTTGGTTATGTTAGTAATGTTTGTTTGTTTATGAATTGTTTTCAGTTATTCTCTCAGTTAGAAATACTCTTGCATTACTTGTGTGTGGGTTTTTAATAATGTCCCATCTTAGTGCTGAGAGTTTCCAGTATTTATATCTATTTTATTTTCCTTATATTGTCCAAACAACAGCTGTTCCCGGGATCCAACCATCATGATAAAAGTTTCCAATACCTTATTGTGTGATTGTCTGAAACCCGCCTGGCTGAGTGCTCTGCAGCCTGAAAGGTCTTGTCTGGGTCTTTGTAGACGTCTCACTTACCGTGCACTCTGCCGAGAACCAGCGACCTGATGCCGTTGAATTCTGCATCAGATGTCAGGTTGAAAACCTCTTTGGTATTTTGGTTAATCTAAAAAAAAAAAAAAAAAAGAAAAAAATGAAAGTTTTCATTTCAAAATGAGTTTTCAAAAAGAAACACCTCAACATCGCTGGGATGTAAATACTTCAAAGGCTACAACTAATTAACTTTTTTTGATTTTCCTCATGATTGCACAACTTGATACATGTTTATCTGAGCATGTTTATACAATACAAAGCAAAAGGATGAAATATACAAAGATGGGTAGACATTGTGGCTATTATACTACCAGGACATCAGATGAGAATTAGTGAGACAGTGAAAAAGTCTGAGCCGTTTATGAGCTGAAGGTACAGCTGTGTATCATCAGCATACGAAGTAATATAATGTATAAAACAGAGACCTGTCAAACCCAACTGAGCGTTTTCAAGCAGGAGGATCCAGTGTCCATAGCTAGAAGAGCAAGTCTTAATTTGAAGGTAAGAGAAAAAGCCTGTTGAGGTGTTTCCAAGCTGCTAACCACATGTGTGTGTCCCCTGTTTTACTGCAGCTGAGCCTTTATTATCTGTGAGTGTTCCTGCAGCTCGTCCCTGCATGCTGTCCCCCCGCTGGTCGGTGAAGTCGATTGACAGATTGGCTGCTGGGAACATCAGGGTGACTCAGGGTTTAGTACTGACTGTGAGGTATATTTCAGTAAGTTTTTCTGTGAGTTACCTGCACAGAGACAGCGTCTGCCAGTCTGCTGATGGTGACAGCATGCAGCTGTCCGTTGGCGAGGTTCCTCACTTTGCTCCTCAGGATCTCTGCATCTTTGCTGCTGTCCAGTCTGTATCTCACCTCCAGCGTGTCTGCACAAACACAAATCCACTAATTATTACACTGCTTTGTATTTCATGTGAGACTCAAATCAGGAAAAGACAGGATTTCTCAGAACCAACCTTTGTATTATTTAAGAAGATATTGCTCCCAAGAAGAACAAAGAAAAAAATGTTTCTGTGATAAATAATAAAGTGATGACACACAGCAGTATTATTCACAATGGCAGACAAAATATCATTAGCCATTTATGGTTCTTCATTTATAATATATATTTTTTTAATATTCAAGATTTTAACTTCAATTTAAATGAATGGTGCCTAAACACAACAGTTTATTATAATGCAGATTGATCACGATTCAACGTTATCAACAGATCATCTGAATCTCTAATATTGAGCCACATGTGCCGAGTGGTGCAGTACTAGAGACACAAGATGAAATAGAGGCAGTAATTGCCTAATTTACTCTGAAAGAAATGGTGGCATTGGAGTTTGTTGGTTCTAAATGTAAACACATTTTCAAGTCAACACGTTCTCATATCTAATGATGAAATAGGTTGTTTGACTCCCAAAACGACATATGTTGTGAAACGGTCGCAGTTTTAAACATGTCGTTTATGTTGTGAATCAAAAACAAAAGTACTAGGTTTAGGAAAAGATCACGTACGTCACACATGTTAAAATAAGTCAACATAGGTCTCCAGGGTGAAAGTCCTGTTCCACTCATCCATCCAGCCTGACTTTTTAAAAATGTTGTTATACTGCTCCACCTCCGCCTTTGCTCCCTTCATAATTAATACGGCCACTATTGGTCGTAGCCTAACAATAGAACCTGCTTGCACAGGCGATCTAAACTGCATACAATCGGATTATATGCGTAACAATGAGCGTATGCATGGTTTAAGAACAAAACTAATAAATACAATGCCTGACATTTGATTCAGCGGCTACAAAAACAACCTCCTTTTCTAGAAAGAAATAATATTATTACAATGATATCTTTTATGCTATGCATTCATGTTGGTGCTTTGTTTGTCTTCTGGGTTTGATTTTCAATAACAAAGCTGTTGAATGCTTTGCTTTCAGCTCTGCAATCTTTTATGCCAGGTGAAGGCATTAATAACAGGAATTTCAAAAACTGTCTCTGCTCACGGCTGCTTTACAACACAACAACAATGTAACTTTAGCAAAAGAATAACAACTTATCGTGATCAGTAAATGAAGTTTCATGTCTCTCCCCGATAAGGCAGGCAATATTTTTTTCATTCTAAACAAATCCCATAAAAAGACCAACACCGACAATGTGTTAGCTCGTCTCTCAAACACACTGCAGATGTAGATCTTATAATAAGTCACGAAAGTTTTATCACCAAAAGAAACCCGTTCCTGAGTTTTTCTTCAGTTTTAATGCATCTACCTGCCGACTATCTCATCTTCATGGTAACTAAAATGACCTGCAGGCCAGCAACCAGTCTGGGTTATTAGAGCAGCATTTTCTCCATCTATTTACAGCTAATCCATTTTTATCAGCCTTCTTTGTCCTTTCAATTCAAAATGACCCCAGTTACCACTTGTCTGGCTTAACTCACAACAAGTTGATTAAACACTGCAGTGAAAGGCAACAGATATAGGAGTCATAGGAAAAGAAAAAAAGAAAAGAGGAGCAGACTGAGAGGAGGCTGACAGGAAGTTTGCTTTCCGAGAAAATGAGGGAGTTATGGATGTTTCCAACAGCCACAGTGTCTCGACTTCGAGCACATTAGCTGACAGTTAAGAGGCTTTACATCATCCCTTTCTAAAAAGCATCACAACCAAGCAACACAAACTCAGATTTTATAAGTTTTTATACGTCAAAATATGCTTCTTCCATGTTAATTCAAATTATCTATAAGCCCCAAACACCATGCACCATAAATACTGATGCCATGCTGGAACGTACATCCAGGGAAATCCAGTGAGCAAAAAAGATCAACAAAAAAAAATAGTAAAAATGACAGGGAATGCTACCAAAGCTGAGGAGTTTAGGGTGTAAAACAGAGGAAGAAACAAAAGGCTTCATTCAGTAGAGAGACAGAGAATAACCATCACGACGATGCTAAAGGCCAAGCCAAGCGATTAGATAAGTATTCCTTGTTTAAACACAATACAGGTAAGAGGATCCGAGTGCTCACCGTGCTTGTTGAGCAGCAGAGCAAGGTACTCTCTGTGGTAGGAGCCAACATAGAGGAGCAGAGCGGGACTCTGGCTCGTCCTGAAGCTCAGGGAGACGTTTTCTGCTCTCAGGGTCATGTCAGAGTAGATGGAGGAGGGCAGGGCACTGCTGCCGCTGCCGCCGCTACCGCCGCTGCCGCTGCCGCCGCTGCCGCTGCTGCCGTTCACCTCGTTCAACGCCGGCTCCTTGAAGGTGTAGCTGACGGATGTTCCTGACTTGAAGCTGGCTGAAACCTCTGCAGGGACGGAGATAATGTCAGAAAGTTTAATCACAAAGTGGAGTAATTCTCTCGTACAGTGCAGCTGCATGGTAAGTGGTTATGTTGAACATATGGGATGTGTGTTTTTGAATTTGGCTGTTAGATATGTGGGATGACTGGAGGTCATTCATATATCTACTGGGACTGTCCAGAAGTGCAGCGATTCGGCATAATATAAAAGAGGAGATAAAAAAAATAATATATATGATAATTGCTATCCCAATGCAGCCTGTGATGTTTTTACTTGGAGAACGACGCCGAAATGTAACAGGCAAAGACCAAAGATATTATACGTATTACACATACTGATTGCTAGAAATGTGATAGCTGTGAATTGGAGCAAATTCATATGATTCAGACACTGAAACAAGTCTAAACAACGGAAAATATGACGGAAAAACAGCAAATGAAGATGGACATTTTTCTACAAAGATGGACTCCAGTTATGTTGTTCTTGACTGTCTAAATGCTTGAGTGTGGACAGATGTACTTAAAAATGAAAACAGAAAAAAAAGCCCAGTGTCAATGTCTGTTTAACAGTGTTTCATGTTATGTTACTAACATTAAAATCTAAATAAGTAAGAAAAAAAAAAAAATGTGGCTGTTAAAAGTTGAGTTTGACTCAAGTTAAAGGGACAGTACTTGCATTTACATTTGATTGGGTATATAGACTACTGTATGTCTTCACTCTGCATCTAATTACTAATCTCTCAGAGGGACAGTATCAGGGATGCACCGTATGTACAGCACCACAATACCTAATTAGAGAGCCTCGTGCCACAGAAAAGCAGCTGACAGGTGAAAAGAAAAATGCAGAATTTAGCTGCTAATTACACCACAGATATAGTCTACCTGTGGCGCTCCAACATACAACACAGATGGGTTAGTAATTATGGAATAAATACAAGGCTATGTTACTGCGCTGACATGATGACTCAATGTTCCTGTGATAACTTTAGTAATAAGACGTCTAGTTGTGTAGTATTAAAACAACTTGAAGGCAAGAATTTGACAGAGCTGACACAATATTCAGATCGTCACGATTATCGTGGTTAAAATAACAACATTATTACCACATCTATAGTAAATGTGAAAAGAGTGGAGGCTTTAAACAGAAACAGAACTGTACAAAACCGTAAAAAATAATAAATAGACTAATGGAAAGTGAAGATGAAACCAGATACTGGTCAACAAAGAATCCACAAGGCCTGACATCTGCCAACACGAGTAATATTATCATATGTGTATTACTGACATAATATCAATATTTCATTTTTTAAATATCATGGTCATCGTCAATACACCTAATCCGGCAAAATGTCTCCATCAGGCTTTTTCAAGACAAGAAACATTTGTTGAAAATGTGAGTATGGAACTATTTAATAATGTCAGACGAGGTGGAGCAAGATGATTCTTCCAACCTTAAATTATTTGAAGGCCAAATAGTTTCCCCGTATTTTGGATATTAAGGTTAGGCATCTTGAATTCGGTACAGCACACAATAGGGTGCAACAATCCCCAACATTTCCCACCAGGTGCTGCTGGGAGATTAAGAGTACCTCTGTCGCAGAAGGCTCCAGTGTAAGCAGACGAACCACAGTCGCAGGAAAAGCTGATGGGCCTTTCCACACAGCGGCCCTGGTTCTGGCAGAGGGAACCATAGCTGCTGCAGTGGCCGGGACATCCAGCCTGAACCCCGGGGGTGATCTTCGCTCTCTCCTCCAGGTCCAGGGTGACGCCATTCAGCTGCAGAGAGCGAATACAACCCTGAAAGCCCCTCTGCCTGGACGCCGTGCCTCCTGAAGACACACACCAAGGATAAACTTCAGCTTGCTGGAATGCATCCTCTATTTCCTTTTACTCCCTTTCTTCTTAAACTCAAAGACGTTCAAGTAACTATGAAATAACCTCATATTTGAGAAGCTGGAACTCGAGAAAGTTTGGCATTTTTCGCTTGACGAATGATTGAAGCAATTCATCTCATCGATGATGAGGATGATGAGGATGAGGATGTGCAGCGCCAGTGTTGCAAACTGTTTGCTGAAGCCACTACGACGGCAGGTAAATCTCACGCGTGTGCAGATGATTTTAAAACAGCCCTCTTTGCTCTACACAGGCCCACTTGTGGTGCAGTTATAGTAAAGCAAAGCTAGAAAAAGCTTCAGGCGGTTTTCATTGATGCTTTCAAATTGTTGCTCAAGGACAGGTGCAAGTCTTATATTTGTGACGAGTAATGTTAACACCTTTCACACTTGTTTTGAGGAATTTTATGTTCAAATACCCTATGTGTCGATTAATTTTTTATAAAAAATGGCCTTAACTGAGCCTGCACAAAGTGACATGGTATTTGTCTCGTTTTTGGAAACATACAAACATCTGTATGTGTTGTAATCACTGTGTTTTTGTCTATTTATGTTATTATTCTTATACTGATAAGGACCCATGTGTCTGAAATAAAGTTAGATTGAAGTGAATATTTAAAATCATACTTTTTCCTGCTTTTGACTGCGGAGATCTCACACATTACTCCGTTTTTGAAGGCTGATGCTCCTAGTGCCAAACTATTTAGAGCAATTATGCCTATTCAATAGCCCATCTAACTGTGACAATTTAGGGCCATTTTCAGACATCTTACTTTATGTTCCACCCAAGAATAATTGACGAGTAGATGGAACACATTTTGACCTTTATGACAATATAAATGTGAAACCCGTACTTATGTTCTTTTAGGTGTGTGTAAAGCCGCTCATTATAGGACCATACCTGTGTTTTAGCACATTTTAGCTTTTTAGCTAGAAATCATAATTACTTTGTATTACTGCTGACTATTTTTCAAAGCAGAGTTTGCTTTTTAATGTATTTTCCTACTTTCCAGGCAGCCATTAGTTTCCATTCCTTACTCAACAGGACGGAAACTTCCTCCTGTTGTGTAATCCATCACAATAAATATCAAGTCTTCTTTATTTTCTATTTCCAAGTTCCGTCATTGTTGCATGGTAATGAAACTTAAGTGCAGATTGATTTGAAAAATGTTGCACTGCTTTACCTGCTAACAGTGATATATCTTTATCAAATATAAATGCAGATGTGATGTTTTCTGTGATGGATTATGCAACCCAAGCAAGTCTTTTCATACCGTACAGAAATTAATGGAAAGCAAATCGTATCATTTCTACAATCAATTTGGGGAGTGACAGTGACTGATATCTGGCTTTATTATAAACAGCCGATCACACTTCAGGAACAAAGATTTGTCACCGCCCTCATACTGACTTTTTAAAATGATGAGCTGATGAAACATAGTGAAACACGAACTGGCAGGTGAAAAATTCAAGGAGTTGACTTTTTATTGGCTGTGAGCACCATGCTGATTGCTCATATCTGGAAAGCTGGCGAGCTGTCAATCTCTCTGACAATCTTCCTGTCCTGCCTGGCTGGCTGACTCTAACAAGAAAATACTTTTTTCCACTCTCCAGCTCGGAATTTAAACTCCAAAAGTTTTTGTTTTCCGCCATCTCGCATTACAACCTCTAACTGTCCTCAGAGTTCAGGCTCTGCTGCATTATAATTGTCTCAGAGTGCCAAACTGGCAACCTCAAGACTGTCATGATGAGATAAACAGCTTTCCAGCACTGCAGAGTTGATGATGCTCATATCAGGCCTGGGAGTTTCATCATGAGTCGTCAGGAAAGGACCACCTTAACTAATGGACTGAGTTCAAACACTGCACCAAGGTTACTGCAGGAAAACTGACCAATACAAACACAACTTTTCCTGCATCATACGAGGGATATATCTATGAGTTATTCAGGACTTTCTCTCAGTCTATTAGGTGTAAATAAAAGGTATTACTTCCATAACCCCGGCCTGCATAGCTTTCAATGCTGAGGTTTAGTAACAAGGATTGTTACAGGCTGATTGATCTCGCTTTAAATCTGTCACTTTCCACGTGGATCAATAACCAGACAGCGCCGCAATATGTTCCCTGTACAGTCTGAGCTGAGATCGGAAGCAGGGCTTTAGTGTGGAGTATCGCCGAAGGCTTACGCTTCTGTCACTATCTGCTTACTTCAGGAGGCCTCCAGCCTCCCTGAGGTCAATGGAAAAGTGTCGTACGAGTACAGTCATTATTCTGTGTGGTGGTGCGTGGGTGAAAAGGGAGGCTGCGGAGTAAAAGAAAGCGAGAGGACGGCGGGGACAGAGAATACTGTAGCAATTCAACAACAACACTCGGGTGGTTCTTGTGGAAGGCTGAAACGGAGGGAAGGTTAGTGAAAATATGTCGGAACTGCTGAATCGCTTCCATACCAAACTAGTATGTAGGGACAAAGAGAGGGTATGCATTCTGCTGTTTGTTAAGGCAGCTTTGAATAGCATTTCAAGTGTTTGCAGCAGCCTCGTCACAGCCACACACACACACACACCTACCTATAAATAACTGGCTGTTCAGCTGCAGGTGGATGTGCCCATCAGCAGGAGCCTCCTGCGTGGCAGCAGGGAGCTCATCGAGGCGAAGCGATGCCTCTTTAACGTTACGCTCGGCTCGAATGCGATGCCACCTGTTGTCGTTCAGGGGAAAGCCAGCCTTCACACGAACCTCCAACGGACCATTACCCACGTCAAAGGAGAAGAGGACCTCAGAGGAAGCTGAGTCAGGGAAGGAAGGAAATCAAGACTTACAGTACATATTCAACAAAGCACCTTTTTTTTTTAAAAATGTGTTTTAGCACACATTCTGCCGACAGCCCTTTCTTCACTTCCACCAGGTGTTAGCCAGAGCGCCGCTGTCGATACACAGGCGGTGATACAGTTTGCACACGCTCCTGTCAGCTTTCTTAGATGTATGATTCACTTGTGTCTGTTCTTATCATCCCCTAATGTATGACCTTGTTTATCTATATTTGTAAAGAAAAACCAAAAGTATTTGCATTCTTGTTTTTCGAACACTCTGGATCTGGGGTCCTTTTATCTTCTCCCTCTAAACCCTCTCTTGTTGCTTGTTTTTTCTCTCGCTACCCTTTGTACCCGAGACCAGGCTCTCTCTGAAGCCACTACTCCCTGTCACAGTTGCACCTGCGGAGGGAAGACGATGAATAGACGTTTTGCCGCCGCCAGTTGACACACACCGACACGTGAGCTCTACTGGAACTTTGATAAGAAATATATTCAGACTAAAGTAATGTAACAGCAAAGTGATGCAAGCTCACAAGGATGTCACACTAAAGAGCAGTTGTCACAGCAACCAGCTGCAATAACTCCTGGACATCTGAACTGCTGTAGTGACGACCAGCTGCAAAGATAAAGATAAAGCACTACTTACGTTTGTCAGCAAACAGCTACAAGGGTACAATTATCCCGTACATTCACTGTGTACTGTATATATATATATATATATCAGTATATGTACAGTGTATATGGAGATACATTAGTGGCAGTTCTGATTACAAATGCATTTGATCTACAAATAAAATATGTATCGTGATTCGTGAGTGATTCATAGTGTTTATAAATGTATTTTATAATCCACAAACCAAATACCGGTCAATTTGTAAAGCAATTGAACAAATAAATACGACGGAACTTTTGTGGATTAGAGGCTATGATCAGAGTGTTAAGAATGCACAAACATTCAACAACCTGTAAACGAATATTGAATGAATAACAGATATTTGTAAATGCACAGCTCTGCACACCGACCTTCACTCACGCTGAGTTGTATTCATTTGTAAAAGTGTTTTCCATTTGTTCGAATTGCTGTCATTTGTTTTGGGGATTGGAAAATGCATTTGTTAACACCACAAATCAACTTACATATTTGTAAATCTTGTTTTTATTCGTGGGTCATGACCAGCTGCCGCCTTAAACCTGATTTATTGCATAACCTAGTTTTCTTGTGTGGCTATATTCTAGCTACTGTATTGTATCGTGATCATAAAGAGTTACCCGTCTACAATGGTAGATTAGTTTTCTTTGGCAAACGTATAAAAGGAAAGAGTTTATGAGGAGCTGTTGGCATAAAGGGCAGCGCACACTGTGAACTACCATAAAGTGTTACAGTACGATGAATTCAACAGCAACACACTGATACGCAGAACTATAAACTCTGGCGGTTATAAAGGAAATGTGTAGCAGCGGACTAGAACAATGCCACTGCAGTGATTTCCCAGCGGCGGTGTCGCTGGAAAGTTGTTTTTTTTCGGGGGGGTTGAGAACTTCTGAGGTGCAGTTTCAAGGCAAGACCGTCACCTCCAGCTGAGTTCAATCCGGATGAAACTTTAACTCCCAGGTCGATCCTTCCTGCTCAGGTTGTACTCACATCTAAGCCAAGTCCGGATTAGACGTCTAACCGGAAAGGTTTTACTCACAGCTGAGTTCGATCCGTATGAAGTCTTTGATGCCCAAGTTTTCCAGGAAGATGCCGGAGGATGAAGTGGTTTTAAACAGGAAGGAGATGTCCGCGCTCAGCTCTCCGTGGAATGTGGGAAAGTGCAGGTACGATGTCTCCTTGTCAAAAAATGCAGCGTTCCAGACGTTTTCTGCAAATAAATAAAAATCTATTATTATTATTACTACCATGGCCTTGAAATTACAATTGTAGAGCAATACAGCTTTTACAACATAACGTGTCACTGGTGCTTGGCCAGTATTGTACCGAGACATGAGAAACACAGGCGTCATTTAAAAAAACATGTACAACGAGGGCTCTGGATTGACTTACTGTCTCCATGACAACGGAGAGGCCCGACCCTGAAGGCGCTTTCTGAGCCGGGCCTCTGGACGTCACCCAGCACCAGAGATCTGACAGGGAGGGTCTCCTTGTGGGTCAGCAGGCCCGAGTCATTAGTCCTGGAAGGAAGGGAAAAGACAAAGTGGAAGAAGACGAGGAAGAATGTAAAGAGGAGAGCAGAGACTAGAGGGGACAGAGACACTTTCTACAGCAAAAGAAGATCAGACGAGAAAGAGAAGCGAGAGCATAAGAAGGAAGAGAAAGGCGGACGATCAGGGAGCAAAGAGGAACATTCATCATCACTGTCCACCAGCAGTTACAGGAGAACGGAAACGAAGTGAAGATCAATCATGATGAACTTAGATATTAACATAACTAATATTTCAAATGTTTGCTGGGTGTACTTAGCATTGTAAACATGTCCATTAGTCTACCCGTCAATTTGATTTAGTAGCCATCTTGGGCATTAAATCAGTCGAGACAATCATACGGAAGACCTGAGGGGCCAGTGAGAGAAAAGGTGTTGCAGGATAATCTAAGTTACTTAAAAAGATGTTGTGAAACAGGTGGGATATTTACAATGTTAATGTATAAAGATTTGTCAGGATCATTTTTATAAGTGTTTGTCGTTGTATTCTTCATTTCGGCCACAAGAGGTTTTCTCCATTTGTTCTTAAATCTTCATCACAGGAGAGAAAACAGTTTAGATAAGACTTAAAAAGTGGAACACGAGAACCTGTCTTCTTCTCACCTGCCTCTCAGGGCTTCCTTAAGTGTACTATTCTCATTGATAGAAGTAAATATACAGTACCATTCAGTGCGGTCAGCGTCACAGTTGCAGTAGTGTTTGGGGTCCACACAGTTCTCCTGCAGGCCGCAGGCACACAGCTGGCTGCCTGGCGGAGCCCCGCCCCAATAGGTCTGCACATGGCCTTCACCGAGACCTCCTACCCACCAGCTGAGCAGAGGGCCGTCTGCAAAAGAAAAATACTAATTTCTGTCACTTATCTGGACTTAATGCCTTAATTGTTTTGTCATATGACAACATACTCATACGACGAGTCATATACAAATCCTAATTCTCCTTTTTTCATGTTGAAAGTTTCAAATATAGTCTCTGATGTTTCACAAACTACTACAGGATATTACCCGGCGTGTTGAAGAGGCGGGACTTCCTGCAGTGGTAGGTCAGTTCCTGCTCGCAGTGCTCTGATTGGCTAATGATGGCGTCCAGCTGCTCTTCCTCAGATGTGTATTCAAAGTGAGCCGAGTGCTGATTCTTTCCCGGCGACGGTCGGACCCTCGTCAGATCTGTGTTATTGTGCTGGATCACCATCCACGTTTTGTCCTCTGGTAGATAGAGAGACAGAAAATAGAAAATACGAAGCATGTATGTCTGTGGGAAATTCACCTTTCAGATGCCTTACTCTGCAGGACTGACGGACATAAATAGTGGCAGAAGGAAAGAGATGGAGGGAGAGACTGGACATGAGGAAGTGTTTTGATGCGTGCGTGTTTTGATCTGTGTGTCAGCTACCTGTCATGTTGCAGTATATTAGCTGTGGTCTGATGGGCCCGCTGCCATCCACATCAATGTAATAATACCCCGACATGTTGCCTTTGTGTTTGTACGCCTCACAGGACTGCTCGTATATCGCTGAGGAGAGACAGACACAGCATCATCATCATAAACATCACAGTTATTTATGTTTACGTTCTTCTTACTTTTGTCTGCAATTGGTTGGTTGGTAAAACTGTCATCGCAACTTAAGTATTTTGTACAAGACTGTCTCCTTTTAAAGCTTCCTCCCACAACAGGCATGTACACATTATCATACAAAGTACAGGGCAACATGTAATGCTGTAATACATACACAACAGTTTTTTTTCCCAAAGCAGAGGTATTCCACTTGAAACTAAAACATTTAACATATCTATTTATGTAGTTTTATGGACAGGTGTGAGCGTGCTATCAATCAAGGTCATTCATAGGTTTTTTGAAAACGATGGTAATTTTTTGAAAATCGAACATTTTCTTGAAGGTTGAATTTTTTCAACCTTTTCAAGTTTTTTTTGAAAATTGGTAATTTTTCGACAATCGAAGGTTTTTTGAAAATTGGGTTCATTTTTCAAAATGAAGGACATTTTTTCAAAACTCACAGGATGGAAGGTTTTTTTGAAAATTTAAGCCATTTTTCAATAATCGAAAGTTTTTATGAAAGTTCAGGTAATTTTTTCAAAATCGAAGGTTTTTTTGAAAATTCAGTTTATTTAAAAAAAAAATTGAAGATTTCTTTGATAATTTAGGTAAATATTTCGAAAATCAAACATTTTCTTGAAAGCTGAAGATTATTTTGAAAATTAGATTTTTCAAAATCGAAGGGATTTTTGAAAAATAATGTAACTCTCACAAAAAGAAAGCGATTAAGCGTATTTCCCAAAATGTTGAACTATATAAATCAAACTATCATACTTTTCTCAAAAGGATCGACTATTGAAAAGCCACAGCTGAAATCCGAGTGCTAATGAAGAGTCTCTTTTACAGTAGAGGGCTGTATAATGTCCTTATTAGTCCCTTTTTTTCTTTTTTTTTTTTAAACCTTTCTACTTCTCTTTATCCGACTCCCTTGTTCCTCCTCCTCTAAATCTCCCTCTCTTTCCCTGAGGTTTGATCTCAGCCTGACCTTCTGCTGCAACGACGTCTGCAGGGACCTCAACTTAAAAGCAGCAGGTTGTCTCATTACAGGAAACATGTGAACAAGTGCAAACATACACACGGACACTACACGTACACACTGCGGTCCATACTGTGTGTGCATGACCTTTAAACAAGCGTAAACAAGAGAGCTTCCATGCCCTTACAGCTGTGACAGGTGGCTCCGCTGTAGCCGGTGCTGGAGCAGTTACAGTGGAAGGTGCTCCACGATTGACTGCAGCTGCCTCCATGTTCACAGTGACTCAGTGAACACCTAAGAGACAGATGGAGACACACATTTAGACTTCATCACAAGACCCCACTTTACCTTGAGCGCAGAGTTATACTGTGTTGTGGTAAAAAGAACTCCGCAGTGACGCCTGATGCCAAGTGGTGACACATTTCTGTTTTGAGACGTAGGGGGAGGACTGAACTGATACAATCAGAAGTCGTGATGAAAATACAGCAAGGATTACATTTCTAAAAACAATTATATGAAAATAGCACAAAATTAGACTGAAGAGTAATGCTGAACATTAGGGTACAGATTTCTTTAGATTTTAATCTAGGGAGGTAAAACAATTACTTTAAGGTTAGGGTAAGGTTTTCCTAATGATAAAATAGCAAAAACTTCCAACAAAAGTTTTCCACTTTAGCTCAGAGGTGGAACTGAGATCACTGACGATAAAAGTTAATGTACGTGTTGGTTCTCCGCCCTAACCCTAACCTTCACTTTTCACTACATTCAATATCTAACTACTGCTTCTTTCTTGCTGCACTGCCTCATTTATCACCATAATGAAAGTATATGTTACCCTTTGCAATGGTACAGATTTTCTATGAGTTATAGGAATATGTTTGGGACTACAACAATAATCACAGTTTAGGGCACAAAGGCATAAACAATACTACGCTTTAGCTAGACAGACTTTTCTTTCATTGTTTGTTTTCTTTTCAAGTAATTTGTTAATAATACTAAAGCCTACTTCGAAATGTTCAGTACATTTGACTGCGTGAACATAGGATCGACTAGGAAACTGCAGACAGGAGCAGTAAATCAGAAATGCTCGTCCTGACATTCTTCCTTCCTTCCTGAGTAGTGATAATGTGAACATGTGTGTGAAGCAGTTTGCTCAGAAACGTATCCATGCGCCAATAACAGCTGAGTTGAAGAAAGTCCAAAATGTCCCTGTCATCTGAAGCATCTTCCTGACACTGAATGGAACAATGCTTACACATTTGGTGGATATTTTATTTGTATTTGTATTCTGTGACAGGACTTGAGAGTAGCTTTTGTCGGGAACTCTGCGAGGATGTATCTGATTGAAAAATAGTCTCGCCGCTATTGTTTCGTCCTCCAACTTCCCGCAACTTCAAGCGTAGACTGTGGCATCCAAAATACAAATAGTGGAACATGTTTGAGCAAAACTACACTGCCGTTGACTTGGACTTTTTCCTTCTCGCCGTCAGCCCTGTGAGGACTGAGCTGCGGGTGGCAAGCAGAAATAAGGAATACAAAAGAAAAGAAAAACAACGGGTTAGGACATAGGACACAGCGAGAGGAAATATACACAATTATACTGTAGAGAGCGAGAGAGAGAGAAATCCAGGAAGAGGAATTAAGGTTGAGAGATGGATCGAAGGAGAGGAAGGAGCGAGGAAGCACAAAGGGGATGAATGTTGGGATGAATGGAGCTCAGCGGCTACTGGGTAAACATATTTGCAAGGGGAAATGAGGTCAGCAAATTGTGACTGCAGAGAGACTGAAAGAGAAAGAGAGGGAGAGATGCACGTATTAGTCAGTGTGAAAGCACGGTTAAAAAAAAAAAAAAAAAAAGCCTTACTCAGCAGGCTTGTCAGATGGTAAAGTTTGGTTTTTAGCACCAATTTCTGTGCTTTCCTTCCATCTAAAAGTGAGCTGGGATGGAGCATTATGTATTTACCCCACTTTTAAATATATGCATTATAAATTCTGGCAGTCCATTGTTGCTTTGCTTATCTGCAAATATGCACATACGCACATCTTGCAGAACAAGTGTTTTTTTCCTGGGTCCACTGATAAATTCAGTGTGCATATGATCAGTCGAGCAGCGCTTACTTCAGGAAAGCACACCGAAGGTTGGAGGTGAGGGGTTGGAGGAATTTTAATCAATTTTTTTAGGCTGACATTTATTGCAACAAAAGCTGCTCAGAGGATAATGTGTGTGCCATATACCAGTGGGCTTTAATGATTTGGAAAAAGGTCTAATGTCATGTTCTGAGAGCAATGTGTTATTCCTCACACACAACACAACATTTAACTGACACAGTGGCGCTTGACATGACATTTTCGGCGATACAGACATATTTGAGGCCCCGGTCCATGTCTATAATTATGATTTTGTCCATTAGTAGTAATGGATTTTTTGTTGTTGAATGTGTTGTTTCAACAGAGTTTAAGTCCTCAGCATTTAGGTATGTACAGTATCCATGGTTCTAATATCCTTTCAAAATGTAATATTTTCCATTAAAGGCACCACTTTAGTTTTAGCTGCAACTGCATTTTATTGCTATGTACGTCTAAAATACTCATCGCAAACAGATGCACACAAACAGTTAAGAACATAATCATAATGCAGCAGCAGCTTCATTTATTGAAGGGTTTATATTTTAAATGAATCTAACTACATTCAGACATTTGGTGTTTCTCACTTGAGTTCCGGAAACTCCCTCAAAATAGTGCTAAATGTTATTCATATCAATTTGAAATTGGTTTTCCCCAAAGCTATAGTGGGCCTCTAGGAGCACTGGAGTCCAGATCATAAAAAACATAAGCAAGATGGTAATCATGATGAAGATCAAATGGCAACAATAACTTGAACAACAGAAGCAGAAACAAGCTTTTTCAAACCTGCCAATACTCTCTATCCACTTACACTAACTTCAAAACAATATATCCCAGAATTTCTCCAAACTCAATCACACTCTCAGGCACGGAGCCAACCAACTCTGTCTCTGTGCGCGTGTGTGTGTGTGTGTGTGTGTGTGTGTGTGTGTGTTGCTGCATCTCTCAAATAAATCAATTTTTGAAGAAACAAAGAAAGCAAAACCACATTTTGAGCTCAGAGAAAGGAAGCTGCGCTTCATATGATGCTAGATAGACAAAACAATAACTGGATTGTTTTTCTTAGGAAACTTTTTTGGGAAACATTGAGACATAATTCTCTCGGTATCCAGTCCACGGCTGTCTAATAATCCATTGGTAACCCCATTTCACAGGAAACCAGTCACAGAGCCTTCAGAGCGAGATTAACTAAGGGTTTCCAAAGGAACATTATCGCGTCCTCTTGCCTGGCGATGCTTTCTAACACACATAAGTTGGGACACACAAGGTGTGACAAACAAACCTTTCTTGGATAAATAAAAGGTAAGAACCACTTTTGCATTCAGTAAAACATTTCCTTATGTCAACCTCCCCTGGGAAAATATTGGTGCTTTTATGTCTGACCTGTCGATGATGCCACACATGTCGATCTGCAGGTGACTGTAGTTTCCCACCAGCCTCTGCTGCACCATGATCAAGTCCACCGGCTGGTTGTCCACAGTCAGCAGACGCATGCAGCCCTGGAAAGCCTTGAAGGGGTTCATACACTCCTGGCTGCTCGCCGCTTCAGCAGGGCAACCTGCACAGGAGAGGAAACAATGACTTTCACCCTGAAGTTTCAAAGTCTTCAATAACTATTACATTTGATGGTAAACCTCTGAAGATTGTGTGCTTGTCTGTGCATGTGTTTATTTCTTTATCCCTCTCTTACCACCAAAGAAAAGTTGATCTTCCGTGGTGACAAGAAACGGGGGACTGGCGTGAGCGGTGGCTCCTTCCCCTCTGTCCACAGAGACGGTGAGATGTCCACGTCTGGCGATCAGCTCCACAGAGTGCCACTGACCGTCATTCAGAGCTGAACCTGAGGACACGCACACAAAAGAGACCATATACTGTATACAAAGATACACATATTTTGATTCTCTTTATTTTAATTTCACGATGGTTAGATCACTTATTGATCTCTGTAGGGACATTTTCTGTGATTGCCTTGGAGCTCAGCTACAAATCAATGCTGTTAAAACGGCAACAAGATGGTCGAAAAGGACTTTTCTGGTCTTCAGACTCAGGATTGACTCATTTCATAGTTTCTATTACTGGAAATGTGTGCAAATGTGTTTTTGTCTGTCCTCTGAGCTCTCTTTCTTATAATGAATAGAGTTTATAAAGTAACCTTTGTATCGTGCAAAGTGTTCAGATTTCCTGCATAAAGCCACTGACAGAAACAAAGACCATGTACATGCTTCCAAATAAAGGCATTCATGTTCATGCTGAGGTACACTACTAACTAGAAGGGCAGTCTGAGAGCGCAGACCTCCGTCAATTCCAAATAACCTGTCTTGCAATGCTAAGAAAAGTGAAAAAGAATTTGTGCATCTGCCCCGTGATTCAGATCCTCTTCTAAATCCAATGGGATCTCCCGGGGCCCATGCTACACCCTTCCACCAAGAGTCATGAAAATGAGGACAAACAAACAAAGTGAAAGGAAAACATAATCTCCTCTGCCAGGTAAAAACACAAGTTTGAATGTTGTCTGGACCATGACCCAGGTTTGAGGTTTCCGACTGACCTGCACTGAGCTCCAGCGGCGCCCTGCCAGACTTGTGGATCTGTAGATGGAGCCTGGCTTTGCTCAGGTACAGCCAGACCGCACCTCCTTGCTTTGGGAGATCAAAGGTCAGCAGCAGCCCCGCCTTGTTCCAAGTCCGAAACTGAAGCCCCACCGACGTGCCCGTTGAGGATGGTTCGGTAACCACTGGCAACCAGAGGAAGCTCTGGGGGCTGGTGAACGTCATGGCAACAAAAACGGGTTCAGCACAAGAAAAGGTCACATTGCCCTGAGATATATGGAGAGTACGAGAGGGAGAAAAAGATATTAAGAGAGAGAGAGAGGGAAAATATTACAGCAAAAGAGGGAAAACACGATAACGGATGAATTTGAATTAATTTCCAGGGCTGCGTGGCAGCGCCCTGATGCACAGTAATCTCATCAGCAAGTCTCCTTAAAAAGCACGAGAGAGTATTACCATAATGATAATAGCCAGGCTTTGAATAAGCACCAGGAAATCAAACTGAAGGCACCAATGTCACCCAAGGTCATAGATGAAGTGTTGGGAAAAGAAGAGGTTAGAGCCAGAAAGAGAGGAGGAGAGAGCAAGACATAAAGGAGCAGTTGGTCAGCTCTGTATGCAGGCGCATAGTTTTGAGAAGTGGTAATTGCAGTGAGTCCACTGCCAGGGTACCAGCAGTGATGTGTTACAGCCCAGGTTCCCTACTGGGTTTCTATTTTCAGTGAGGATGCAACACACAGACACTTGATCAAATCTAAAAGCTCTTTGTGGGGTAGTTAGAGCGATACACAGTAATGCAGACTGAAGAGGAGAGTGGTGTTGTGCATTAGTTTGACACAATACGCACACACGCACGCACACACACCTTCTCATTTACAGTAAAAGGGACTTCAGTGAGAACATATTTCCTTACTTCCGTAAAATTTTAATAAGTGCACTTAGATAACATTTGTACCTTTTCAGAGATTCAGACATATCGTGTGCTCTACTTAATCTTTTTGACATTCCAACCTTTATAATAATTGCAGTTGTTTTGATCATGATACTGCTCAACAACAGCTTCCCAGCAAACACACAAATGTAGAGCATGTTTCACACATTTGTTCAGTGATTGACACATAATGAACACTATCAATTTGGTTAATATCAGGTGTGTAAGCAATAATGCACCCTAAGGTGTCCTGGTGGTACTTTACATGCCCTTCCAATAGAACAGATGCACCAGTGGATCCAACGGGAGGCCCCCACACACAAACAACAATGTGATAATATACAAACACAAACCTAAATACCATCTTCCAATGGGATCACACCAGCCGCAACGCCAAATGGAGCCATGGGAGTAAAGAGTGAAGTTCCCCACTTCCTGCTCCCCTACTTCCGACGCCTTTGGTCGTACCACACTCATCTTCAAAATCTGACTTTTTGATCTTAACTACACATCTGTAAAGTTTCATGGCTATCTCAGTCATAAAATCTGTCCACAGACAGACAGACAGACACCTGGCAAAGTACTCAAAACCTCCGCTGTGGTAGTTCTCGCTACAGTAGAACACAGTTTGACCCACAAGGTGAAAACTATTCCGGCGTCGCTGTTGCAGATAGTAAAAAAAGCTTTTCATTAGCCCACTGTGAGCCAATTTACCTTTAAAGTGACCCGCGGGTCTCTCTGTTTAGCGAGGTCTATCAGGTTTACGCCGTTGTAGACCAGGTTTTCCAAACAGCCGTGGAAATATCTGTTTGACCCGATTGACCTCCGAGAGCCGAGTCCCTGGTCTGCTCCCACACTCATCTGTACGAGGGGGAACATGAGCATACAGACAAATAAATACAAAATCAATAAAACTTGAGCAGGTGTGACAGTAGATGGCAAAGACACACAGACAATAACACACCTGGTCGTGGTCCCAGCAGGTGAATCTGGGTGGGATCTGCACCCACAGTGTGCTTTTGTCCACGGTGAGGTTGAGGTGCGTGCTGTGATGCTCCACTGCGACGTGATGCCAGTGTTGGTCGTCCAACAGGCTGCCCACAGACACGAGATGCTGGCTGTTGGGAGAAGAGCTCCTGCCTGAAGCGCAGGATGAAGACAAAGAGATGAAGATGTGGTGAGGGTAGAGAAAGGAGAGGATGTTGAAGACTTTTAAATAAAAGTGCAGATGCCCAAAACTCATATTGATATAAAATATGTGAGGTTAATTCGTACAGTTTTATTCCTAATGTTTTATTCATTGAAAGAATTGTACTTTGATATATTTGGTATTTTCAAAAGCATAGTAGCAAATGCAGCTTCTTCACCTCTGTCTCCGCCTCGCTCTAGGAACAAAGTATGCACCGTATCCCAGTTTACCCCTCATGAACTGGCAGTAACTGCTGTTTTCTAGGTCTCTAAATTGGTACAGTGCTGTATCAGTTTTCTGTTGGGGATCACACATCAGAACCAACTGAGAAAGAACCAGAAAAAGGTAGGTCATAAGTATAATTAACACTGATGGGAGCAGAGAAAGAGGCAGAAAGAGGCAGAAATAAATGAAAGGAAAGGCTGCTTCTATGCCTTCCCCAAAGTGTAGTCAGAACTTCTGCTGAGAGAAGGAGGTGAAGAGCAGACGGAGCTAAATGCACTTCATCATTAAATATGAATTAGATATTGTTTGAGAAGGAGACAACGTTTTCTGTGTGGTCAAAGGAGTCAAGAGAAAGAGAAAGGGAGATGTGCAGAGGCCGAGACTGAGTCCAACGTGTTCCGTCATCAATCTTCATTGATCTGTCAGACAGATACTTGGCAGGGCAGAGGGAGAGACTAGAGAGAGGGACGGAGACAGACAGAGACGGAGAAGTGAACTTAATCATCATTGATCAGCAGACTGGTGTTTGTACATGTCAGAGAGAGAGAGAGAGAGAAAGAGGGAAATGAAGGCAAAGTCAAGTGTATTTAGTCATTACTGATCCACAGACTGATCTTTCATTGCAACCCTGTGTCCTAGAAATGATGGTTAAATATGCTTATATCGAAGATGTTTTTATATGCAGCTAATTTGCAGCTGCAAAGACAATGCAATATGATGAGGAAAAACAATGCAATTCAATATCCGCTCGTCCCAACTAAAGAATTATTAAACGTTCTTATGGTGGTGTTGGTAAAGGTTCGGGAAAGATCTCAAGTCTTTGTTTTTACTGAAGAAAAGTCACTTTACTTTAAGGTTGCGTTTACTTTATCAATATTTAAAATCACAAAACCACCAGGCTTTTTAAAAAAAAAAATTTTTTTACAACCACTTGGAAGTGAATGTGTTTGCTGAGGTGAAGTTCATGTATGTAGAGTTTCAACTTTGCTGAACTTTGACACGGCGTTTAACAATCGCTGCTCAGGGAACAAGACGACCGGAGAGTCTAAAGTGCAGAAAGGTTCCATATTAGCTTTTTCTCACCATCCAATTTTATGCAATCTCAATAACCAGATCCCCTTCTAATAAAACCTGTTTGTTATCCTGCCTCTAAAATGGTGGAACGAGCTCCCCACTGATGTCAGGTCAGCAGAAGGTCTTCACACCTTCCGTCGCAGACTGAAAACCCACCTGTTTCGACTGCAGCTCGGCCAAAAAAGAATAATAATGAAATTAAACTAAATGTCTCATTTCTGCATGTAGCACTTAAATTGGTTTTGGCTTATTTGAAGGTAATGATTGGGGTTTTATTCTATCATTTCTGCATATGGCACTTACATTGGTTTGGCTTATTTGAAGCTACTGCACTGCACTTAAAATGATTTCATCTATTTGAAGCTAATGTACCTGCAAGATTGTCGCTGTTCGGAGTTATATGCTCATGATTGTTTCCACTTATTGTAAGTCGCTTTGGACAAAAGCGTCAGATAAATGAACTGTAATGTCTCGTGCACGCGGGAAACAATGACTGCTTCAAAATGTTTCATGAGGAAGGAAATCCTTTGGATAATAACATTGGTGAATAACACCTGCTTTGCTTGTTTACCAGAAAACGGCACCGCTAAATGTTTAGGGAGGACAAAGTTATTAAATAAGGTTTTAACAAGGTGCAGGACTTTTATATTTTCTTTTTAAAGTCCAAGTAGCTTTACTAGCATAGTAGATGCTTCACAGTGAGAAGGTTTGCCCGAGAAGTGCCCTTCATGTCTGCAGTACCTCAATAAACTTTTGGGAGTTCCCCTGTGTGATCTCCAGAATCACTAATGGTTCACTGAGGTCGTATTCATTTTCAGGGAGCATCCTCAGGATTAATTTCGGATTTTTTTTTAAAAGGGAACTGTCCTGTTTTATGACCTGAGAAGCTGCTTAAAGCTGTTTTACTTTTTACAGTGCAGGTTCCTGTGTTAGATCATTTCAGACAGCTCCCCAAGGCAATATCACCTAATCATCTGCTGCCTGCTTCTGCATTACGGCTCTTCGCTGAGACTCTAAATCTAATTCTGTTGGAAGACATTGACGGCTCTTATCAGATGACAGACTGTAATTGTTTCCTTATTTTCGTTTGATTCCATTTAGCTTAAATGATTGAGAAGGAACGCGCGTCAACACGAGCATAATGTGCCACCTCTGAACCTGTGTGCTCCAGGAGAACATCTCAGAAATGTTTTGTACTTGAAGCTTTGGAAAAAGTTACTACTACACTGATGTTCCATTGCCGAGTCTTTTTAAGACGCATAAAAAAAAAGAGTAAAGTTAAAACTTTCTGTCATTGAGCGTGGGTCGTTGAACAGAACACTTCCTTTGTGCTCGACTCAAACGTTTCTTACCTTTCAGTTTTTCATTTTCATTTTCATCAGTCAACACAATCTGATCTCTGTCACAATCCTTGAAATAAGGTCTGTTCGCAGAAACCATGTTTCAAAAACACTATAAATGCTGGACCATTTGAGCCTCAAAGGCTATGCAGCCGGACTGATTGTCATTGTGAGCAAAAGACGTCCTCTTTGTTACACTGGGATGAACAACCTGTGGGCTGTAAAGTCAAGCACAGCTGGCTCTCTCTGGATTAAGGCTAAACTGTTTATATACGACCCTGTAAAACTGAACACAGCTGAGACACCTTCCTATAAATCACTACAGATAGAGTAGCAGAATAACACGGTAAGTCAATACTGCAGTATTGAACAAAACACGCATGCACCATTCACTGTGACAGCTGAGCTGACAGACTGTATCCAGAATGAGTAATCATCTGTATTCACTCAGTATCGCTTTTTTAGCCACTGTATACAGGGAGGATAACAACTTAGGTAGGAATTCTTCAAATATCTTTCACAGGTAACATCTGATTTTGTATGTATGAGGTGTTCACTGTTTGCACTCACGCCTGTGAAAAGTGAGGCTCTATAATTAGTTTATAACAGGCGTAATGGTGAGGGCTGCATCAGGAAGTCAGGTGACGTAGAATAAAATGGTCAACGAAACCAAAACTCATTGATTCATTTTACTTACTCTTTTTACGTAACTTGCATACTTAATTAAGTTTTGTTGCCTGAACTGGTTCTGCACTGCAGGCGCACTGATCGTTCATGTTGCTTGACTTTTGTACGAATTGAAAATAAAAAATAACTTTTTGTAATACACCATACAAACCGTTGTATAAGGATACAGTGTAACAAAAGCTCTCATTGCCGTTGATATTGTGCAACATTCCCGACTTTGTATTGAGAATAATCAGCCCAGACCGGTGCTTTAGACGCGTTTCTGCCCCTTCAGAGCCTTCAGTCCATTATTGTGTGATGGAGTCTCCTCCAAAAACAACTGAACCTCCAGCTCAAGCAGATTTAATGCGACCACAAATCAATCTTCTCTATTTCATCAGCTTCTACTTGGTACTCTGAGCTTTACAGGCAGCTCCCGTCAGCTCCTATGGGAAGAATTTGAGCTTTTTTCTTCAGGTCATAAGTTCAGCACATGGATAAACTCAACAGGCACAAACAGAGAATGAGCTGCACTCTCTGTCTGTGCAAACACATTTCACATTTCAGAAAATGTGTTTTAGATATTGAAATTGGGCTTAAACAGAGTGCAATGTATGCAATGTGCATGTAATTCATGCAATGTAAGCAAACTGCAGTGTGAGGACTCCATATGTTTACCTAATTTATATTGGTGAGCTTTTTCTTACTTTATATATATATATATATATATATATAAAAAGAAAAAAAAACACCAAGTTATATCCCGTCTTCGTTTCTGTGACCTTCTTCATTCAGAGAAAACTCAGCCAGAAGGAATGAGATCAATGAACATCGATCTCTGGTATATTTACTCTCACAAGTGGCACAAAAAGAACTGAGCTTAATCCTGAGCCGGGCAGCTACAGAAGCACATTATAAACTGACATGTTGAAAGGAAAAGGGATGCTTTTGTTGAGAGCGTATGTATTTTAATAAGCCGGTGTAGTAATTCAAACAATTTAGATGGCGCGCACTGGTGAGGATTTACGGCAGGTGCAAATGAGTTAATTACCTCTGTAAGTTAAACTTTAGTTTTAAAGGGGAGAACAATGGCCTGGAATTAGAGAGGCTGCTCGTACATTTAGTGCCATAGAGAAAATAAGTTGAGCGAGAAAGCTGCTCATGCGATCTTGCACTGTGGTTGTCCCTTTCTGAAGCAATGCATGTCAGGGTAGGAGTCATTTTAAGAAGGGAGGAACATCTGGAAATACTCGTTTCAATTATGTGTGCAATTTGAAAATAAAAGTATGTTTATGTTGTGCTTTTTTTTCCCCCCATTTTTGAAAAATGTCCTGTTTCACGTTAACTCGAGATTGTCTCAGACGATCCTTGACGGGCAGAAAAAAACTCCCTGACCTCATGATCACGACAGCCTTCTGGTAATGTTCAGAAGCACGTTCGTCAAAGAAGCATGGCAGTTTCTCGTAGCGTCTGACAAACATGTATTTGTCAGCATTTCATGAATTAAAACGTCATCATAGCCAATTTACGAAGAACCAAACGTGGCACTTACAAACTCCGAAATCCATCAGTGCACAAGAAACAAGTGACAGACTGTGAGAAAACACAAGCGGTGACTAAAACTGCTTCAGGCTACAATTTAGAAAGAAATCACAAAAAGCTGCTTCTGACTCAGAAACCCAAGACACACATTTCTGTGTAGATGACGATGATGCCACACAATTAACCTCGCTGTCACTCTTCCAAGATAGAGACATGTCTTTCATATCCATGGAAAAAAAGTCAAGTTCAAGCTTCCGTTTTCCTTATGTTGCAGTTTGTATAGCAAACAGGGAGAAAAACACTAACCGACTGCGTATATTTGTGTGTAGTATATTGCAAAGTGTAAACAAACACTCACCCTTGTAATGTATTTGTCACAAAGCAGTTTGACCAAATCACTGAGTAAATTGAATAAAATATCAACAAAAATGTACATGAAAAAACAACTCTTTTTGCTGAGGTTTTAAAAAGGCATCTGGTTTACATTTTCATATTTAATTCAAATCAACATTTCTAAAAGGTCACTCATTTTGGTGAACAATATAATTCTTTGAAAAACGTTTACGAAAACGGAAAAATACAAAGTAAGTCAGTGCACCCACCACCACTACATACAGACTGAAATGGGACATTTTCCAGATTGAAGATGCAAACTCTCCCTCAGCAGTATTCTATATAAATAATAATATAATATAAAGCTGCACACAGCCAGGCAGTGAGATTTGAGATAACACGGATGAAAACCCATCTGACACTTACAAAACACAAAAAGCTCACTGAGACGTTGAACATACTGTAAGCACAAAAGGACAAGCGCACGTGAATGTACCACACTCTATGTCTTATGGATTCCTGCTGACACAAACACAAATGTAAACTTTTAGGTCTCAGGACAAGATCAATTGCAAAGCATTCAAGGCAGATGCACAAAGCTAAAATGGCATCGTTTAGATCGCTAATGCCTCGGGCGAAGGAGGGAGGGAGAGGAGGAGAGAGAATGATGCAAAGAAAGGAACACAGTGGAGCATCTAATTGAGAACTGTAAGGACATATTCACAAGGTGGCAATGCATTATAAGTGCAATACAATAAAAGCAATGTGAGAGCCCAGGGGAAAGAGGCTGAGAGTAATGTGACCTTAGCAGTAAATGAAGTCGGGAGGGAGTGGACTGGCGAAAGCAACAGAAAGAAAGAGGTGAGACGCCAAATAAAATCCAGTCAGCCAGAAATATGTACAGTTGATATATTGAGTTTAGGCTCTTTACCTCATCTCTCCCCACAAACGCAAACACCAAGCTCAGCACAGCGTAAGTGGGGAGTGACAATAATAACTTTTCCCCACAACCACATAAGA
The DNA here is from genome assembly GCA_943593645.1 of Bovichtus variegatus. Taxonomy (NCBI): domain Eukaryota; kingdom Metazoa; phylum Chordata; class Actinopteri; order Perciformes; family Bovichtidae; genus Bovichtus; species Bovichtus variegatus. The sequence continues at coordinate 3,114,322 of CALSCE010009347.1, read as the reverse complement.
GACAGAAGCCAAATCCAGTTATTCTGCTGCGTAGGCTGATATGAGTGTTCTCCTGCTGCACACCTCCGACCACAACCAGAAAATACTCAAATTGAGATGCATTAATCCTATTCAAAGGCTAAAACCTTAAATTATGCATATTAAAACTCACAAAAGTAATGTATGAGTTATCACTGTATGTGGCGTTGTGACTTCAGTGCATGGATATGAACTTAGTGCAGTAGAAGCAGCTCCAAGTGTAGGACGTGAGCTCGGCAGCTGCTGATGCAACTGAATTAAAGAATAGTAAAGCGAGGGGACACGTAAATCGAATGCCTGCGAGTGGAAACATTTATCTAACGCTTGATTGAACAGTAAGTATTCCACCACTTTGTAAATCAACAGCAATGAAAACAAAACAAAAGAAGATGAGCTCAGCCAAGAAAAATTAGGACTCCAGCAATTTAGTATTCCACTTCCATAAAGTTAGGAATATTGACATATTCTGATTTCTAGTTTTTCGGACATTTTTCTAATACTTTCCAGAATTTATTTTCACATTTTACTAATATTTTTGAATTTTTTAGGGCATATTTTATAGATATTTTTTGAACATTTTCACATATTTTTCTTAAAAGGGGGGGGGGGGGGGAATCTGACATTTTTTTAACATTTTTTTTTTATTTCCAGATTTTTTTTTTTTTTTTTTTTTTTTTTTTTTTTGATGGGGGGGGGGGGGGGGGGGTGGAATCTGACATTTTATTAACATTTTTCTAATATTTCCAGAATTTATTTTCTTTCTTTTTTTTTTTTTTTGGGGCATATTTTATAGATATTTTTTTAAACATTTTCACATATTTTTCTTAATATTTCCCGGGGGGGAAATCTGACATTTTATTAGCATTTTTCTGACCTTTTTTGACCTTTTCAAGGGCTGAGTAGTCCTGCATGAACATCCTGTGTAAAATCAGTGGATCACCCCTTTAATTCACAATAGCAAAGCACATCAGTAGCATCAGCAGAAGAAAAGAAACTAGTGTTCAACAAACCCCATGATATTGTCCACCAATAGATCTGTGGTAGAGCGTTAAAACAACCAGCACGGTCTGGCCCCCTCATATATTACTGTTTTTTCAGTATGATTTTGGACTTTGAGCGATGATGACGTCGTGCAGAAGAGGATGTCAGAGTTGTACCTTTTCGGAGGAGCAGGAGCAGCTTTCCTTTCTCTAACTCGAGGCTGAGGCTGTGCTCGCTTTGTCCCTCTGCGTGAAGCAATATCCCAGAGTTGCTCAAGGTTTTAAATATGAGAGAGATGCTTTCCCGGGTCATCTGCCTCGGCCTGGGGATCAACCTGTAGAGGAGGCTGCTGCGGCCGTCCAGGCTCACGACGTCAGAATCTGCAAAACCACAAAACCATGGATTGTTCCTTTAACTTTTTCTCTGTGAAATAATCCTGTTTTCATGCTTATATACGCAGTAATTTAAAAGTACCGAAATGGAGTTCTGAAAAACCTTATAAACTTTTATTTTAACAAGTCATCTGATAAAACATTTGCATGCTATCGTTGGTCTGCATCATCATCTATGTTATTATTCACGTTATGTATGAAGAGTGACACATTTACATTTTGGATTCACGCAGACCCATGGACTAAATGTAGGTTTTCCTATAAGAAAGTAGGCTGAGTGAGTGATAAAGTATGAAGAAAAATATAGACACTTTACAGACAAGCTAATAGTTTAGTTGATGTCTGAATATGGGATGCAGATTATAGAGCACGGAATATTTATCTTGTCACTAAATCGTACTCTAACACTGCCCATGATGGAGCTGAGCATTGCTGTGCTACTAATCTTACGCCTACAAAGTCGAAGCATCTAATTAGAGACGTCAACTGAAATGCATCAATTTCTGCATCAGGTGCATTTGAGCCTTAACGGCTGACAGTGATGCTGGAGACAGTACAAACCCACAATTTAAATTATTCACAAGTCAAAGAAGGCTTTTCTCCTCCTCTTTACCTTCTGGATGAAACCAGGAAGTGTTGCCAGCATCCTCAAAAAGCTTTCATTTGAAGCCCATTTCTTCTAGCTGAGAGCAACTATTAGATCAAACTGAACCAACACACCAGCACACACACTTTCTTTACCAACCGCACCCTAAGATAATTCATTATATTAAAAAAAACACTAAATTTTGATAGCAATGTGTCATGGATTAAGTTGTTTTAGTCCCTGTTTCGATATCACAGATCATCCTATATTTGTTGTCTGGTTTACAAATGTAGTAATTTACTCTCATTTTTTTTGTTGCCTTTTTCCACAAAGTTGGACCGGGTTTTTTTAATTAATTTTTAAATTTTTTATTTAACTGCATTGATAGATTTGCAAGTGTGTATAAATCCTGTTTGAGGGCAAAGAAGAACTGATTAACGTCTCACACCGGCTCGACTTCTTACAGAGAAACGACTTCTGCCGGCGTTCATATAACATAATGACATTTTCTCTGGCAAACAGCAGCTATAGAACGAGGCCACACTATTAGTGTCATAGCCACAGCTGCTGTGCCCTCGCCGCCCTCACTTCTTTTACTGTGCCGTTTCTGCTTTTCTTGCCCATTTTACAATTCACGTCCTGCAGGTGCCGCGCAGGCTCCCGTTGTTTGTCACTCGTGCAGCTCGTTCCTGATTAATCCTGATCTGCTGCCTGCTTCACATCTGCTCCTCATCCCCAATTAGTGTTGTGTGTATATTGTGTTTCCATCCATCTTTGCATGCACATCTGTAATTTGTGCATCAGAACCTGAAATCTGACGTGCCGGAAATTTGAAAAACAAAACAAAAAAACATTGCAAATAAGTTTTTCATGCAAAAGATTAAAAAAAAAAGAAATGTATGTAGATGTATCACACTTACTCATGCATGACGTAATCCTGGTGGAGTTTGAACTATTCAACTGCTATTTTTGTGGGATGTACAAAAAAAAGATTCAATTCCTTCCCTATTTTCCAGGCAATTAAATATTTATTTAGATGTTGAATTTTACAAACAAAATTGAAGACTTAAGATATATAGATGATTTTCTTTCTCAAACTTGTGGCTGTAATTTGAAGAGACGCAGAGAATCTTGTGTCCCATGTAATGATTTAAAGGTGTCCACTCTACTCTCATCTTTTCAGTTTATGCCTGTAAATGGAGGATTAATAAAAACAAAAAGACAAACTGACTGTAAGGACATCCATAGGTCTCCAGTCTGAGTCCAATGCGACCATTGGGATTCCAGTCCAGGGGGATCAGGCGGACGTAGCGTGCGATCACTGCATGCTGGAGCTTGTGCTGGACCACACTGTCTGCGTTACTGTTGCCTGGAAAAGCCTGGAAAAACACATCAACAGCAGCAAGTTAGCGCATGTTCTTGCTTTCTATGCATGCGTCCGTCCATCTTTTGACACAGCAAAGACATGCTGTGAAATTCCTCCCTCTGGATGTTTATTGTTTTTGGCTCACGACTAAGTAAGTGAACATGTTTTTCCCTTTTTATTGAAGCTGAAGCACAACGCCTAGAGCTTCTGTGAGAAGTGATTTTCCTGTTAATGAAGGGAATATTGTGGAGATAGAGCCACGTTCCTGTTGAATGAATTCTCAATCAGGTAGAAAATTAGATTTGTGAAGCACACGTTTTAGACGCTTTGGTAAACACTTGGTCCATGGAGAATAAGTTTTATTAACCCCTGCAATCCTAGTCCTATTTCTGGATTGGTTTTAACCTGTACACAGTCTATGGATTTAACCTGTAACCATAAACATTTTCTGCAATTTTAGTCTACGTTCCTTTTATCTTTTCAGGCAGCTCTGCTTCTATTTATCATGACAAACAAGTACAAATAGTGTTACGTAAGGATACAGTACTTTGTTGGGTTGTGCTCCTGTCTGAATCTTGATTTCTCAATCAATAGAAAGTATGCAAACTCTGCTCGTCCTACTTTACCATTTTCTTCTCTCTTGACCCCGTGCCATTTCAGTGTTTCACTTAGAAACTAAAGTCTGTACACTGGCTCTGATCACTTTATTTGCTTTCAATTGATTTGCAAATAGTGTAAACTCAACCTATAAATAAACTGCATGATTTCAGCACTTTTAGGAAGTGAAGGGGCTGCAGGATGGCTCCACGAGCGATGACGTCCTTCACATGAAATGCACAGCCCACTGAATCCCTGCTAGCTCCAGACTGTGGGTCTGTAGCTGATCCTGACCTCTGACCTCAAGTTAGGGAAGATTAGAGAATATAAAATCAACATTTTCTGTTGGATGTTTTCATCTTAAATTAGGCGGAAAGTTAACGTAAGAGATTTGATTTCCTCAGAGGAGGGAGATCTTTTGTTGCATAGATAGTACGAGTACTCAAGAACATTATGCATAGTTGCAAAACTGTGTGTTGAAATTTGGATTTATCTGTATAAAGTCTGTGTAAAGTCTGTGTTACACGGAGTCCTGACCTTCACAAATGACCGTTTCCTACTAAGAAGGCTGAGGAGAACGGCAGCTTTTTTTAGCCATTGACTTTTGAAATGTGTCCGGAGTAGAGGTAGAAAATCAGGGAGACTGATTACAGAGGAAGACAAGGAAAGTAATACAGAGGGAACGGGTTTGAGGGGGAGTGTGAGAGCGAAGAAAGGAGAGAATTTCCCACAGAAAAGCTTTGATCAATTGCTATATGAGAGTCAAAGAAGGATGGTGAAGTTTGTAGTTTGTGGTGTAGTTTCTTTTGCAGAACTTCTAAACATGAGTTGTTCTGCAGTGAAGTCTTGAAAATGATGAGTTCAATGAATGTTTAACTGAGAATTCACTCAACTCAATAAATTAGTTTGAGAGTTAAAATGCACCAAAGACCTTTGTAGTTTGGATGGAAACGTGCTGTTTCTCTTGAATACAAAAGCATTGTTGGTTGTTTTCTCTCAGGATATTGAATTAATTAGCTCATGCATGTACACTTATTATTTAACAAAGTGATAGGAAGAGGCCTTATGTTGTGTTTGTACCACTCTGGTACCAAGCGGCTCTAATGAGAGCAGCTGTAAGTTAATTATGTCAAATGAAGAATTGACTCCGAACTGAGAAAATGTGAAATGAAAAGCAGCTCTGACTGTACAGTTGTTGATTCAACTTGATAACTTTAGTTATTTTAACTCAGTTGAATTTACATTTTCAAAACTTATTTACTTACATTGAAATGATTATTAAACCAAATTCAGTTTACTACGATTTTTTTTCGTAGGTTTCCAGGACCTTGAATATTTTCACCTAATTTCCATCAGAAATAAACAGAGAATAAAAGCAAAGTGTGCATTTAAAACTGCCAGTAAAGGTTCGTGAGACCAAATCAAAAAAGCACTTTAAATTTCCAGCTTTTAGCACACAGATTATGTTAATGAGCGTTCTCCTGAAACGTAAATATAAACTCCGAGTCTTCACCTGACCTATAGGGAAATCTATGACGTGCTTCCACTCCCTTTACCTCCACTAACACATGCTATATTCTCTGATTAGGAGAGTATGTATTCCCAACATCATATGCGCTTTCACATCTTTGGAGGTGGTTGTGAAGAGAGAGAGAGGAGAGAAGATGAGAAGGCGAGAGCATCACTCAGCCTCACAAACTCTGGCCTCGTAGCTTAAAGGAAAGAGGTCCTGGAGGAATTCGAGACTGATGAAGCAGCTCGGCAGTCGACTCTGTTCCCCGAAAGCCACAATAAACTAGGCTGACTAATATGTGGAGCTTTGGAGGGACTTTGGAGACATGGTGTGGATTTATCCTGATTTATGCTGAGTGTGAAATCAACAAGCTTTTAAGCCACACAAAGCCCTTTTCTGTTTTCTCTGTGAAGGAGTCTTAGCCTGACATTAGTTTTACCCTCGCTGTGAGAGTCTTACCGCTCATCAACCTTAAATTGAAGCTGTTTGTCACAGCATCACTATAATAGGTGGACTTTTCTGTCTATACTAGGAGCTCCGAGGTAATGCCGGACTGCCTCTACCTACTGAAGTGTAATGTGGTTAACAAAGCGAGTGATAGAGAGCCCCTAGGTGAACATTTTAAAAAGGAATTGTGTAGTAAATGAGATGCTAATTCCTTTAGATTTGGGAAATTTGAATACATTGAAGGGTTTTTCTCGAGATACAGTTTGTCCTTTTTGACCAGGCGTTCTCTACCGTGGCAGAGCTTTTTCAGATAATTGTGCTGCTCTAGCTTGTGCTGTGACCATGATCTTTATTCTTTTAGTTCACAGGGTTTAGTTAGCCCATCTGATAAACATAAAACATCCTCAAGAAAGGGGGAAAGACTAATTATGGCTGGTAATGAGCAGCAGACTCTTGGAAAGGTGGTTTAATGCCGTTCTTCCTGCAAAAGGTGTCGTGCTGTCTGCAAGGACGATGCTTCAGGCCTTTTAAAATCTCCTTTCAATGGAATGCATTTAAAAAGTACTTTCATCCAAAGCTTTACAACTGTGCCTCTCATTCACACACTGCCCAAGGACCCTTACAACTTACTACACTTTCCAACGGTACTGCTCAGCACTGTCTATATAACACTATTGCTTCACATACTCTTCCTCCAGAAGATTCTTTTATTTCACGTACTTCAGAAAAAAACTCAACACGAGAAATCATTTTTACTATAGAGTAACTTTATAATGTCAGCAGTTACGTTCTAAGGTAAGTAATAAGGTAAAGAAAAGAAAGAAAGAAAAGTAACATGTATAATAACCAATAGACTGTCACTATTTCTTACAGCTGTGTGTTATGGCAGAATATTCACCCCATTGATATTGTTCTGCCTACTGTTCAGTCAGACTATTATCAGTGGGCCAATATTGACTTTCTTTTAATAAAAAAATATATATATAATGGGTAGAGAATGTCAGAGAAATTTTATCGCAGACGTTCATAACATTTCAATTGTGCGAACACGTTTGTTTTGAGAAGAAAAAGGAAACGCACATCGGTGAGCACATTGTCTGAGGATGTTGAACATCGACACACGACATCGATTATCAGCGCAGCAAATGAAAAAAGGATTCGTGTCAATTTTCAAAAGGAACATTATTGTTTTGACACAGTAGAAAACACAGGTGTGTTTTTTGAAATAAATAAAAATGATGGCTGAATTTGCTTTCAGGGTCCTGGTGCTGTGCGTGTTGGCTCACTGCCACACTTGAATACAACAAAGCCATTGTTAATGACATTAGTAACACCTGTCTCTCTCCTACGCTGACATGTCAAAACACCTGCAGAGATAAAGGCCCTTTGTCTCAGCCGGGAAGGGTTTTCATTCTTTAGACTTTACTCCTAAAACTGAAAAGTCAGCTCTACATTACCTCTTCAGCTGTCAGTATACTTTCATTACTTTTATATAACGCGCTCACCCCTATGCTGTCTTCCTGTCGATACTGTTTCCAGTTGTGTCCCGTGTCGCTGAACATCAGCAGGTAGGCTGTCAGCCAATCAGAGCTGCCGTAGCGGCCCTGCGTAGCAACAGCAGTGATATGCGTCCGCCCGCCCAGGTCGACCTCCAACCACTGATATCTGTCCGAACTCAGAGGAGACCAACCTCCGGCCCCTGGAAGGAGAGAGAAACACCCCAAGAAATAAGAGGCAGCTTTTATCTCTCGACATAAAAATCATATTTGGGTGCTTTAAGACGAATAACAAAAGAAAAAACAGGATTAAGACACACTGATTATAGCATTAATTGTAGCACAGTTTTTCCTCTAGAAAGTCAGTTAAGAGTGATGGGATATCAAAGCGAAAGACAATAATTAAAACAAGACTTATCTATTCTGCTGGATCCTTCAAATACTATCACTGCATAAACAAGTACAAAGAGTGTTCAGTTAAGTCTTAAAAGAAAACACATCGTACTAAACTTATTTCACAAGACACCAACTTTTCCGTAGCTTAAAAGCCCAGAGCACAATTGCTTTATCCACTTCTGTCTTTGATGTTTAATTTGGAACAGTCACATGAGTTTAATCTGTGGCTTAAGGACTGTTCTGTGCATATTACAGACTGCAGCTCGACCATTTATGGTCAACAGCCTCATAAAAATATAAAAATGATTAGTGCATGGCTTCATATAATCCAGGTACTCGTGCAGAGGACGCATTAAATAATTCAAATACCAAAAGGTGTGTGTGTGTGTGTGTGTGTGTGTTTGTGCTGAGTCATACCAAAGTGACATTTTGCTACCAGAACAGAAAATGGACAGATTTTACTATGTGCATGTGTTTGTTTCCGTCTACTTTTGTCTGATTCTTCCTTTGCCTTGGCTTCTTTTACCATTGGCTGTCCCTCACTTCTACCACGACTTGGGGGCAACTAGTTGTTAACCATCACTACTTGAATGCTTAACCCTAATCATCTCATCCCTGGAGCAGCAGTGGATCTTACCGCCACCATTTACACCTCACAGCCACCATCTTATCCCGGGTGCTTAAAATCAGGGCTGCCATTATTCTCCCCGTTTCATGGGGTTTCGAAGTAGAAGAGAGAGCCTTGGGCAAAGCACGGATAGCCAAGGGGAAAACAATTACACTTAAAACAAGTCTTAACCCTCCAGATGTAAGAAGGAAAGGAAAAGATATCCTCACGTTCCAGAAATGGTCCTCACAAAGAGATGGAAGCAGGCTTTGTTATAATACCAATAAGTCATAATGGGGCCGTAATTGACACCGATTTCAGAGAAGCTGTGTTTTTCATTTTATCAAAACTTAACATATTTGAAAAAAGCTCACTTGTCGTTGACTTTGAAGAGAAATCTCTAATTAATACGGACAACCATTGACCAAATCTGTGTCATCCTTTTGTCACAATTCCCTTTGTAGTGACAGCCGTAGATTAAACTATGTCTGTAACAAAGTTCTGTTAAAAAAAAAAAAAGAAGACTTTTGGGTCTGGGCTCTCTGCCCATTGATCCACTCTATCAGTGGAGGAGGAGGTTGTGCAAAAGAAGGAAAAATCATTTTGTGTTAGCTTTTTCCTTTGTATTTTCTCAAAAGAAAGTTCTAAATTTACCCCAAGAAGCACATTAGAGGAATCCGACCTCGGTGTCAGAGTTCTCTATGCACTTGCTTTAACACAGTCAAGTTTTTTTTGGAGCCACGATCTCATCGTCATTAGAGGAGTCTTTCCCGCCCTGAGTCAGATATCTTTGATTCCCAAGTACGATGACTTGCTACTGCCAGAGATTAATGCATCAATATCAAGGTTGTACCCAAGTATCTGTCTGCCCGGAATAAAATGTGATGATGAGGTAGAAGCTAGTTGAGACGTCTTGGATAATGTGTCTGGATCTCAGCTAGTGCAGGAGATGCAGAACAAAGCCCTCCTGCAGCACAGTGCTGACAGCTTCCCCACAAGCAACATATAACTAAAATAAAGTCCCTTTGGCCATTAATAATGCACAGTTATTCTGACAGTCTGTCTGTCTGTCTGAGACAAACGGAGCTGTGTATAACTCTATTATATGATAGAGAGATTTCCACTCAGTGCTTATAAAATCTCATTTTGCGTACAGATGTTAATCCTTAACGATTGGATTGTGACACTTTTCACTGGTACAAGAGAGGATTTGGCTTTGGTTTCAGTGCTCTACATGTTTAGTCTCATCTAATTTATGTCTCTTTTAAAAAGCCTGTAATTCTCACAGAATAATTATATTTGTGTTTTTTTTCCGATGATGTTAAATAACGGCTGGCAGCGCCGAAGCAGAGGCAGCAATTTTATATTATTTAAAGACATAATCGCAATTTATATGGGATTATAGCAAATTATTGTGATGGCACTAGGTTTTTGGGGGAAAACGTGGCAATGCTGGTGCAGATTCAGTCTCAGTGTCCCGGGGTGAAATCAGTTTCTTCCACCTGCTTTCACTACGAGACTCAAAAGAAAAAAAGGTCAGAAATGTTAAAATCCTACACACAAGTGGTTTTACTGAGACTTCACTTGAAAAACAGCCCAATAATTGTTTAAACAAATCTTTCTCAATGGAGAAAACATGCATGTTGTATTGCAAATGTTGCATTCTTAACAGAGCCGTCTCTCGGGTTAATCCGCAGGTTAAAAGTGCAAAGCAGTCTGCAGAAGAGTGTTTGAAGGAAGCAGAAATAGCTCAGTGTTCCCCTTAAACAGAGCTGTGTGTTTCCTCCAAGATGTTTCTGCTCGTTTTGCTGGTAAATTAACTCCGAATGAGGCGGCTCCTCAGAGAATGTCAATAGAGGATGAGGTGCGTTAGCAGCAGCTGGAGGAGACGAGAACGACCAGGGGTTGGTAATTTATTCAATGATTTCTACAGAGAACAGCTGGGATTCTGGAATTAAAGTCGTTTTCATTTTTACGTCATTGCATTTTGTTAGCGTGTGTTGCTGCTTTCAAAACTGAATTAGATGTATTTGGTCGGTCTAAATCAGTTCAAATCGCAGGCAGATAATCAATAAAGCCTTGTAAACTGAGAGGTGATATTGTTAGCAAGAAATCATTGGCAAGGAATTATAAGAGCTAATGAACTAAACCACTGCCGGTGTGAAACAGAGGGGATTGCAAGATTTTATATATCGGGGAACACTGAAAACTCTGGCTGCTTTCAAAGCTCAACACATCTTAGAGAAATGCATTTCTATATATACACTAATATATTCTCATTTATAATCTATAAGATACCTCTTGGAGAGAGTGTGCTGTGTGTACACAATGGCATGTATGCATAAATCAATGCTGTTTTTCTACTGCTGTTAATGTTCAGGTGACGCTGGCAGATAATTAAATATGTGTTTTTCTTTTCCAGCATCTTTAGTTTCTTTGTTTGTGTACCAAAAAGACGACGTCTACACTTTTCACATTTTCCGTCTTGTTTCGTTACTTCTTCATCTCCTTGCTTCTCTTTTGTCTTCAGTGCAGATAAACTAACTTATGTTTTGCCATGGGGAAGCATCTGATCTTCCTGTAGAAGCATTAGATCCCCGTTAAGGAAGATTAAACTCAGATCTGTAAATGGACAGCAGCAGGTTGACTGAAGTGAAGGAACACAGCGTGCGTGTTTTCTCACAGCTTTTGCCATCACACACGCCGCAGAGACAGCAGCCTACAGGCTGTGCTTCCTGCAGTCTCCCAGGTGGTGAGAATCATTGATATATGTCGAAGACAAAGGCATCGTGCCTCGCCCATTAGATTCTCGTCTCTGCTACGAGTGTGGTTCAGCCAACTCTTCCTGCCGGAATGACCCAAAAACAAAGGTGTGTTTTCTCAAAGTCCCAGTATCAGCACATCATTTTGGCTTTTTGATAAAAGCCAGCCTTTTGCAAAGTCTGTGATTCAATTACCTACAAACTGTGCGGAAAGGAAGGAATTACGACTGTTACTGGTTTCATCCGTCTGTCTTTTTGTACATTATTTTCGTCAGTTTGTATGAATCCAACTGAGACTTGTATTGATACTGTGTGCTGTGTGTCCTGCAGGGACGAGTAAGTAAGTAAGTAAGTAAGTAAGTAAGTAAGTAAGTAAGTAAGTAAGTAAG
>CALSCE010009347.1:3088491-3098814 GCA_943593645.1 Bovichtus variegatus | reverse complement strand
CACACAGTTTACATCCTAATAGTCCCACACACACACAGTTTACATCCTAATAGTCCCACACACACACAGTTTACATCCTAATAGTCCCACACACACACAGTTTACACCCTAATAGTCCCACACACACACAGTTTACATCCTAATAGTCCCACACACACACAGTTTAGGGATCTCATCACAGAGAAAGAAAAAGATGAAGTGTAGCTGTCAGTTGCCCTTCTTTGTACTTTAAAGAGAAATGTATATAAGATAAAAAAGAAATGAAGATTATTGAGTGTCTTTGTGAGTCTATGTTTGTATAAGTGGCAGAAAAATGTATGTTTTTTCATGCATCAGAAGTAAGTAATGTGATTTAACTGTGATTGTCATGAAAACAGAGTCGTTTTCTGTGCAAACCGCTTGACTATCACGCCCAACGACGAGATGAACGACCTCTTTTTTCTCTTTAGGTTGTTAATTGTATGCAGCAGCAAAACGTTTCACAAGAATAGAAAAAGATCTTTATCACTGTACCAAACATAAATGATAATTGACCTAGAAATGATTTTACGACCCTGAGGGGCGAGACCTACTTCTGGCCCAGTGGCTGACAGACAGAGGAGATTGCAGGAGACCACTACAAAAATAGAGGAATTATTGGCCTTCATGTGAGAGATGGAAAATGCAGCTGACTTCCAAAACACAAAACTAATTTTCTTCAGATGAGTTTGGGTCGCTGACTGAAACCAGGGGAGCATAAAATCCCCTGACACATCAGCAGGAAGTGGAGATAAAAGTCCCATCGGCTACTGTATTCACTGAGCACTGGATCCTGTGAAAAGTTCATCAATACTCGCTCTTTTTGATCTAAAATGATCTAAAAACTCAATATTTTGTATTTACTCTTAATGATTTAAAGATATAACCCGGTCAAACTCCGTATGTGTTTTTGTTTTTTTTCCCATTCTCAAGTTTTATCACAACAAAAAAAGCAAAAATCTGCAGGAATGAGCTTCCGGTTATATTCATATTAGAGATGACTGCAGTGTGCACGAGGCTTTAATAGCTTTGATTGATCAGCCACACGGGATCATAAAGAGACTCTGCACGCAGTCTTTTTTTCTCTCAAGTAATATAAGCGTAATAATGTGATGCATTTTCCATCCAAAGTCATTAGTCTGCACCTCCATCAGCAGTCAAGTCACACGCTGACACTCTAACCATGTCAAACTGATCACCACAGTATTGATCACAGAGTCTAACAAACAATTGCTCTCATTTGACCACCTTACACCAACAGAAACAGTGCGAGCAGCCTTTTCCTTACAGCCAGTGTTTCTTTCTGCAGTGTCAGTGCAGAAGCATCCACCTGGCTTATTAAGGGAAGATTTCCACCCGTTATTGTTGGTGTTTCATGCAGTCAAAAGGCACAAAAACTCCCCATGTTCACCGCCCTCATAATCTCTCATTCATTTTGGTATGTTTTCTAACCCCTGCACGCGCCTGCAACAGATGACAAAACTACCTATTATAGCTAATAAATAAAACATATTTGAATGGTTTTATAAAACATTACAAAGATGTAAAACATGTCATTAAATACCAGCAAAAAGCAGCCATATATAGCTAAACACAGGGAAATATGGAACAGCACTGCTGGGTGTATATGATCATGTGCGGTCACACACACACACACACTCTTACAGTACATCAGTAGCTCTGCTTGTTCCTTATGTTTGTCTTTAAAGACACACAACAGAATCCATACAGTCCATAGTGAAGCTCTCTGTGCAGCCAGTGAGGTCTTTCTCCGGTTTTAGGTATTTTTAGGCACTTGGTCCTTTTTCCACATTCACTATCTGACAGTTTTAGCGCACTTTTAACACACTGAAGTATTACGGCTGCTAGAGGAGCGTTAGCTCCACAGCCCTTGGCCTAAACAGAGATATTGTGAATCATTTGTCTTCCCCACCTCGTCAGCGCTCACATTCAAAGCTCTGCGAGTTTGAGAGCACGATAAACCTCTCAGGACTCTTAGTACCCTGCACACCCATGACACGTGTTTAATCATTATTTATCAGTAGCGGATCACAGTATCTTCTCATCCACCTCTCTCTCTCTCCCGCTCTGCATCTACAGCATCCACTTTGCCATGTTGATGAAATATCCACAACATTTATGATTAAATGAAGCTGATGAGCATCACTTCAACAGCGATCGGGAGATTAACAGGGTCCTGGACAGTCACAGCTCAGTGCTGCTCTGTCACATCTTTCACAATGGTGTTAGCATTACTCCATGCATCTCTGAGCACGGCAATCGCCAAGGCCTGCCCGTGCCCTCAAACATGAACCGTAATCTTCTAAATAAATTATCGTTTGCAAACCTGCACAACCTCAATCCACAGTTTTACCATCAAGAGCCAATGTTGCTGCTTCTAATTAAATGTGTGCATTTGTTTTAAGAATGTGAATAACGGACTTTTTCTGAATAATATACAGTAGTGACATGTATGCGTTTTCCCTGCTACGCATGCACTGATTACATTTTAAATGTAATATAAGGATGAAATGAGAATAACAGCCAGAGAGCAGCATAAACAGTGCATGCAATTCTGAGAATCTGAAAGCAAAGCCCTCCTCCTTTGCTCAGAGAAAGATACTGGAGGATTTCCAGGTATCGCAGTCATCTATTGTAGAAATAATAGTAATAATATTACATCTCAAGGATCTTAGGATCTCTAATTAACGTCATGAACGCCGTGTAAGCCCCGTCATGGGTGGGAAATCAAGGACTGATAGAATTAAGCAGAGGATGTTTCCTCCCACACTTCAAAACCTTTGTAATCCCCAGAGAACACGAACCTCTTGTGCTATAATGCAAGTCAGTTAAACTTCTTTTCTTTTTCTTTAATACTGTAGAAGGCCAGCACAGTGACTACTTTATCCTGAGATGTGAGTATTAATTATTTGATCAAGAATTGATGAAGAGATGATACTGAAAAGTTTTCTGCAGCATTTTGACTGAGGGCTTTTTGAGACGCCCGTCGGCTATTTTGACTCGGTGTGATTTGTGGAGCTCTACTTCATGAGACTGGTCTGGTGTTTTTTGCTCTGACCTATCTGACTCCCTCCCAGCACGCCTCGCTGGCTGGAGCAAAGGAGCCTGTCTGTCAAACAGCTACTGAGCTGTAAGGATCAGCACATCCTCAGCCTGCAGGCTGAAAAACAATGTCTCCAGCACTTCATGACAGTCATAAACAAAAATTCAGTACGTTACTTTTGTTTGTGACTCTAGCCTTCTGAAGCTTATCCAGATGGAAAATGTCATTCATATACTATTTGTGCAAAATATATAGTATATATACAATACAGAGTGTGGACAATATCACAGGAGCACTTACAGTACCGGCTAACCCAGAGCAGGAGCGCCACATTAAGGACTTAATGTGTCAACGTTATAATGTTGTGGTGCTGATAAAGTTATGTTGGGTCAGTTTATTCACTTTTTCGCCCGACTATTGTGTTGCTGTTATGAAACAATAGCAGTGTTTTTTTGAAAGGATATGGTATCGAAGGACAATCTTTGGATGCTCCTTGCTTGCAAAAAAAGTAGAAAAATAAACTGCATTGTCTAACGTGCATTGAGAACATACGATTTTTAAATAAAAATGTCCGTAATCTGACGTGCAGATTTGAGAAATGTTCCCTTTTCCTTTAAAAATACATTGCAAAAGTTTATAACGAGCAGAGTAACCAAATAGTGAGAGTAAAAAAAAAACAAAAACACAAACAAGCTCAAGTTCCTGATTATGGCCGATACGTGCTACACATTTAAATCCACCGGGTGTCTGCTCTGAACAGAAGGTGTTTGCAGTCTCCTCCTCTGGTGGGAGGGCCGGACGCTCTGTATGGTGGAGAATGTTAAGGCTGTGAAAGTGTCTGCAGCACAAGTCATTCCTGTTGGTGCTGCTCGTGTGCTCTGTTTGCCTCACCCACATCTAAATTTGGGACGAGCTCATTGGAAAACATAAGTAGCACCTTGGCAAACACAAGCAGATTCTTGTACAACCGCCTTACTAGTTTATAGATTCACTAAATGTGTGATAGCATATCAAGAGTGAGCACTTTTTCCTGCTGTTTTCTGACAACAGATTATTCTGTTATTAATAAAAATAATAATGAAAAAACAATAAATAGTATTTGTTATTGTGGTAGTTCCTGGTAGGTGTCTCCAGGAGCACATTGTGCCATGATTACACGCACACAGACTCACAAGGTGAAAACAATAGCAGCGTCGATGTCACGGCGGGTAACAAGGAAAATAAAATAAAATTTAATTAAAACTCGAGGATAAGACGAGATGAAAACAACCATCATCATCATTTTGGTTATGAAAAGAGCGGTACTGTGCAGCAAATCCTTTTTTACTTTGAATTTGACAGGTTTAATTTTCATCTCATCTTCACAGACAGAAAAGTGAAACCCCCCCAGCTGCAGTGTTGGAAAGGTTAGAGAATTTGGCTCATGAAGAGGAAGTTACAGACTTTAATAGCCAAACTGGCGGGGAAAATAGTGCGCTCATTATGCCCTTGAACAAGGCATTTCAAGGCTTTTCCAGTGGAGTGATGTGTGAATTAAAGGTTCAAAACAGAAACATAATTCTTAGTGTATTGGTGGAAGAGTCACTGTTCAATATTCATTATTTACATTCATCAAAACACTGAATCAAAGAGCATATGTCTTCAAAATAGCTGGTAGCTACTAGTTAATGACATGAACAAGAACATGTTTTTTGTCACAGGAGATGATTTTCTCATTCGATACATATTTACATTTTTATCATTTGGGCAAAAACAGGGAAACGTCTTTAGGCTCCTGCATTTAACCAAATCACAGGGGATACAACTAAATTCACCTTATTAGCAGGAGAAAAAAACCCGAGACTGAGAGTTAAACAGGAAAATGGAGGCAAGCGCATTTCAAAAACACGGCAACACTGCCTTGAATCAACAGAAGAACTTCAAGACAAGATTCAAGTGTAAACAGCACGGTGGGGACGGCACTTCTTTACTCATGCTGCTGAGGCCAGCTGGTCTCTGTACCATCCAGGGTTCGTACAACGCTCACCATATGCACTCATTTAGCCTTCACCGGCACTGCAGTAGCCTAAATTAAACATAAACATCAAAGACAGACGGTGTGTGTGTGTGTGTGTGTGTGTGGTGCAGGTCAGTGACACGTGGCTGCTTCCATTCACTGCCATCACTTTGGATGCCGTCATACTTCATTATGGTTTTGCGTTACGGCCTCTGCCCCTAGTAAACGTTAAAACATAATCATCTGTTGGAAAGTTCTGCACTGATGATCAACATCTCCTTCTCCTGTGTTACGTTATTGATCCCCGAAGCAGTATTTCACAGGTGCGTAAGCTACTGATCAGCATTTCTGGAGTTGGCAGACATTCAGTTTCACACCACAAACACATTTCAAAAGAGGCCTGCTGACACGGGGGACTGAACTTAGACTTTCTCTTTGAAGGACAGACTCCTAAACGTCACAACGCTGCCTCTAATTTACACCCAGAGTTTTCAAAGTACAGAGTTCCCTGCCGCAATATGGGAACATGGTCTTAAAAATGTAACTCTGTTTCACTGATATCCAACATTAAATGAAGTATTGTACATTGAGTATAATCCCTGAAAGTGGATGTTTGCAATAAAATCGACATTGCAGTTTGTTTTGGTGGATCAACCAATGACCACCTAGATTATATAGATTAGAAATGATGACACAGTCTAATTACTGTACTGGAGCAGGACTAAGATAGTTCCTACTTTAAGAACAGGGACTACATTGTGTCTCTAGGTAATAACACATCTGAGCGGAAAAACATGACATGCGGAGTTCCTCAGGGCTTCATTTTAGGGCCTCTTTTCTTTAACATCTACATGCTTCCACTGGCTCAGATTATGTAAAACAACAAACTAAGGTACAATAACTATGCAGATGACACACAGATTTACATAACCTTATCGCCAGGGGACGTATACAAGCACTGAGTAAGTGCATTGCACAAATCAATGGTTGGATGTACCAGAATTTTCTGCAATTAAACAGACAAAACTCAGCAATTAAATCTAGGAGTAGTCATGGACTCAGACCTGAATTTCAACAGCTACCTTAACCTAGACAATTACAAAGTCATCCTACTTTCACCTTAAGAATATATCAAGGGTTAAAGTCTCAGCAGGATTTGGAAAAACCTTTCAATGCATTTATCTTCAGTGGACTCGACTATTGTAACTTTGCAGGTGTCACCAAAAAAAATCCATTTGGCGGCTGCAGCTGAATCAGAACGCTGCTGCTCCAGCCCTCACTTACACCAAGAAAGTGGATCACATCACTCCAGATCTGAGGTTGGTACACTGGCTTCCAGCCTGTCAAAGAATTGACTTCAAAATGCTACTGTTGGTTTATAAAGCACCAAATGGTTTAGGGACAAAATACATTTTTGATCTTCTGCTATATTACGAATCATCCAGAACTCTCAGGTCGTCAGGGACGGGTCTACTTTCTGCTCCCAGTCAAAACTGAACATTGAGAAGCAGCGTTTAGTTTCTATGCTCTTTATATTTGGAACAAACTGCCTGAAAACAGCAGGTTCGCTGCAACTTTAGCTTCTTTTAAATTAAGGCTAAAGACTTTTCTATTCATTTTTTACACAGCACTGTAACTTTAATTCTTGTATTCAACACTCGTCTCATTTTGTTTTAGCTCGTCTTTATTTCTATTCTCTTGGCTCTTTGATGACTGTTTTTAACTGTATTTAAATGTCGTTATATTTTGTGTTTCGCACTTTGTCTAGATGCTTAACATGTTTTTTGTGAAGCACTTTGCATTCCCTCGTTGTTGAAATGTACTGTATAAATAAACGTGCCTTGCCTTACAGTATAAGACATGATGCAATATTCAGGCTGTAGTTGTGCTATGGTTTGTTTGAGCTCAGCTCATCATTTGTATATACACGCAAAGCTTTGCTTATGCATATTTCACAACATTTCCCTGTGTGAAGCAGCGAGAAATGTACATTCGGTGCAATGAAAGTGGCAAACACCCTTTTGTTGTACAATACAGTTCAGTTTTTGCCGAAGCATTATAGTGTAAAGTTGTTGAAAAATTCTTTAAGCCTTTTCATCACATTTAAGTTGACTAAATTAGCTTGTACTGTACCGCTCAAACCAGAGGATCGGACCGTGAAACGGAGAGTGGTTCTTCAACATTGGTAGATAGACAGATATATTTATTAATATTGCAATACGAGAGGAGAATCTGAGATGCTATATCATCTGAGTAAGTGCTTTTGCAGCCATGGCTGTCAGTGATTTGACAGATTTTATGATCATAATTACAAACAATCCTCTTGTGTTTTCTCCCAAGTGTACTTAGTATGCATGATACAAAGAAGGATGAGAATCAGAGCAAAAAACAATTGAAATGATATAAATCGTGATGAGTGTAACAGAAATACACTAATCAGTCTAATGGGGGCACAGCAGGTACGATCTTTCTCAACTGTAACCTGTGGATTTGTCATTGCATCCCTGGCAGCTGCACGACGGCTGTTCTGTATAACTGACCCTGACCTGAAGTACCATAAATATGAGGTGAAGAGGATCTTTCAGAAAAACTGGAGGAACTGCAGCTGCGCTCTCCTCATTCTGCGTCATCTCTCCATGTCATTAACTTAGTCATTAAATTGCTTGCGATACCTTATCTCGGTGGCATCTTAAAGTTTGGCTTCGACTCAGCTTTGTCCTGAGGTGTTCAATGTCAGCCACGGTCTCTAATACCAATAACATTTTGTCTGCACTCACATTGATCAAGACACTGCGTCTGATGTAATTATCACTCGAGGAGTGTAAGAGGGAACAGAGAGCGATGTACAGTCTAAAGGACTAGGAGACAGCTCCAGTAGGTAGATATGTTGTATCTTAGGCCAAGGACTATTTACAGTAAATAAAAAATATATGGCAAAAGTGAAAATGTCATGAAAAGTGAAGTGATGTTATCAGGGTTCAGCTCAATGGGAGAAATGTCCGTGATTAATTGACCTTTCTAACAGCAGCGCGAGCATACGGCTGGCCAACATCTCGGCTTCATGTTCTTGAGCAAGGCAATAACAGGAAATGAGTGGAGACGAGGGCCTCCGGCTCTGTAATTACCAGACGGGATGAGTGTCAACTTCCATCATCTTCATCGACACAATACAATCTTCTTCATCCTCACATCAACATATTCTTGCGATATTTATAACTTAGTTTATCACCGTCGCCTCCTTCATTAGTGTCATCATATTCATCCTCTTTTTTCTTTCCCATCATACGAGTCTTCTCTCTTCATCAGCATTTCATCTTCATTATCATATTCGTCTTCATCATCATATCCTTAATCAGTGTCAACTCTCTTCTTCAGTTTCGTCATTAGTCATCATCGTATTTATTTTTTCTTTTCTAATTTTCTTGCAATTTTCTTTCTTTTCTTCTCTTTTTTTTACATCAGAGGTGGATTTAAAAGTAATAATGATTAACCCATAACTATGGAACATAATTATTTTAATGCCACTTTAATATTCATCATTTCACTTGCATTGCACATCCTTTGTTGAGGTCAGAGGTCAGGCCTGATATGACATGAACATTCCTCCAGATTGTAGAGATTGCTCCAAAATACGTCCTCAGAGAAGATGCTTTCCACCATCAGGGTTTGTAAACACGTGAGCTGAAGTGCCGTTACTCTTCCCACGAACGCACCCAGAGCCTGTGTTGCTTTTATTCAGTCCAAACCGGGACCCACTGCGATGCAGAATGTCAGCGTACCGTGACCTTAGCAGAAATTTGAAAACGTTGTCGACCAGCTTCAAGTCATCCGAGGGATGACAGGGCCATGTGATGACTGAGTGTGTGTTTAGGCAGCCAGAGCTCCAGTGGGACTGGCCTTCAGCAAATATCAATGGGTCACAAACTCAGATGGATGGACTGCAGGCCTCAGTTTTATCACCTAACTACTCATCCCTGGGTTAATAAATCTGGATTCCTGACTGACAGTTACAGGTTCACCCCAACGGCTGCTGCTGCCATAATGTAGCCTTGACTTCATCAGATCGCATTCATGGCTCCCCTTCTCTGAATACACATTTTCATAAATGACACTAAGGAGGAAATATGAGAAGGGACTTCTCCACAGCTTCTTATCACTTTCCTCATCGCCGCTGTCACAAACTCCAGCGTCTCATGAATCATAAAGGACAACGAAATGCACAACACTTACACTAATTATATTATATTATATTATATTCCCAGGTTTATGTTCCTCTTAAGACATCCAGCTCATTGAGAAATATTTAATGCTGATATTCTAAAATGGGCAGCACAGAGACATTTTCCTGCAGCTTCATTCACATAATGTTTATTAAAATAAACACATCTCTGGAGTCTGGAGTGGAAGAGTGAGACACGTTTAGTGACGTTATACATCAAGAGATAGTCTGATGACCCTGATATTAACCTGCATCATCATTGATTGTCTTCTGGATGATGGAACGATCACATGTCCAGCAGTCAGAAACATCCTGCCTCTTCTGTCTATCTGGTTTTACGTCTCCTAATCATTGCACAAAGCGGGCAACATTTAAATAACACAAATTCTGGGACGTCAAGACAAACTTGAAATTAAGCTGAAGCCCTAAAGAAGAAGACATACTGCAGATGTCATAATAAAGTTTGCAAGATGCAATTTTATTTTTTCATGATGACTGGGCGGGATTTCTTTTTTGGGGGTTGAACAAACTGGACAAGTATGAATGACAGGCAAATGTCACCTTCTGAAGGTAGTAAACTAAAAGCCCCGACAGTTGGAGCCCTGCTCTGTGTGCAGACACCTTCAGAAAGGGAGCGCGTCTAGATCATCGGCACACAATTAAAAACGAATTATCTTGTAATAATCACGTTCACTTTATATTCCCTCACAGTCTCATCCATATCATGCAAGTTTATTTCTGCAAGAGCTGGTGGGAATTCAGAGTTTTATGCAAGAACAGTGCACCAGCTAAAAGCTTGAGCCTGGCTTTCTGTCACTCACTCACTCACAGAGAAGATATGTGCAGAGAAGATATGTGCAGAGAAGATATGTGCAGAGAAGATATGTGCAGAGAAGATATGTGCAGATAAGATATGTGCAGAGAAGATATGTGCAGAGAAGATATGTGCAGAGAAGATATGTGCAGAGATGATATGTGCAGAGAAGATATGTGCAGATAAGATATGTGCAGAGAAGATATGTGCAG
>CALSCE010009347.1:3040769-3062692 GCA_943593645.1 Bovichtus variegatus | reverse complement strand
CTAACTCTCTCACTCTCTCTCACTCTCTCTCTCTAACTCTCTCACTCTCTCTAACTCTCTCTTTGCTCTGAGTGACTGTATGTGAGAGACCTAAAGCTGGTAGGATTACATGCTCTATCAACACAATGAGGACATGAGGTAAAATGTTCATTGACGACATATTTAATTAGTTTTCAGCAACATATGCGATCTAGCAATACAACATCT
Organism: Bovichtus variegatus; assembly: GCA_943593645.1. Lineage (NCBI taxonomy): Eukaryota > Metazoa > Chordata > Actinopteri > Perciformes > Bovichtidae > Bovichtus > Bovichtus variegatus. Next base: position 3,062,485 of record CALSCE010009347.1, on the reverse strand, counting down.
CCTCATCTGCAGTGACTTGAATCACGAGACCCAACATGTGCCATGAGGAGAGTCTAGTGTTTAACCGAAACCCGCAATCTCTCCCAAACCTGAAGCCAGGTGCTTTTGTTGCACTGTGTGCACGCCCACCATGCAACCCACCCACCTCCCTGTAGTGCTTCATTAACTCAAACTAAATGTTGCCTCTGAACATAATCCAGCGAGACATAACAACGTGATATGGAAAACAATTTGGTAAGATATAAACATCATTTCTTAGAGACAAGGTTTTGGAAGTGTGGAAAGCACACAGTTTTATTCACACACACTTTTCTTTGAGATTTTTGTAACATCTCACGATACACAAGTTACTGATCATCAGGGAGTTCAGTCTTTTTGCTTCATGGAAAGCAAACAAACGAGGTCTGTTTTCTTTTTCTTGGAAGTAAAAACATGTGTTTTCCTGCGCCCTGACAATCACATCCGCCAGAATCAGTCTGAGAAATCACTGCGCAGTCTATCAACAGCACCAATCACAGCCAAGGTGAGATTAATCAGGCTGCAAAAATCTATTTGCTCCATGTAAGGCATGCTAACGGCTTGGAAGAGACGCGGCGCTGCTGAAGTGAAGCTATTTTTGAGCAGATTAGTTTAGGACTGATTAGCTGGTTCTGCTTTACCACACTGCAGAGAGCTCCTGGCAGCCCGTTAAGATTTCAATGCTGCGTGTGTGTGTGTGTGTGAGTGTGTGAGAGTGTGTGTGTGTGTGTGTGAGTGTGAGTGTGAATGTGAGTGTGTGTGTGTTTTTTATGTAAAGCTGATCTAATTTTAATTAATTTCTTTATAATAAAATGGGTGAAAATGTGATTTGTAAAAAATAGCAACGCAGAAACATGGAGGAAAGTCAGTTTATAAGAATAGCATCCATCATGTCGAGAGATCCATATAGATTCTGATAAAGAAGAACCCTCTTCCTCCTGAGATATGATGGGATATAGGAGGATTGTTATTTCAAATACAGTAACCAGTATATTTAGTAATCTGAGTGCGTCCTCGCTTTCATACCCAGTGAGTAGGAGGTTACATGAAACACAAATCAACTCCTAACAAGATAATTACGCTTGTTAATGAGAGTAAATGAGCTAATGTATCAGCTTACCTAATACTCTAATAAAAACAAAGATTTTTTTATTAGCCTCTTTTGCCCGACAACACATGCTTTCAGCTTTTCTGCTAAAATGTCTCGGAGCACTTGTTCGCAGCACTTTCATTAACCTGTTTAACCCGACTCAACCTGCTGTTCAATCCATTATACAAAGTCACGCTGTGCAGCCAGCATTGTTCAAACCCAGAGAAATGTATTTTTAAATTCTAGTGGAGTCCAAAAGTGAATAGTGTCAGACTAAATTAAAGGAAAGATGACTAAATTGATGCTCAAGGCGTGAAGTGCTCTTGTATTTAGCAGTTCTGTATTTTGTACGGTGAGAAAATGAAAAGTGAAAAATGTGAAAACTTGACAGATTGAGGTGAATTTTGCTTGATGTTTTTTTTTTTTTTTTTTTGGTATGACTTATTTACACTCAACATCCATGATAATGACAATTTAATAAAAATAAATAATTTTTGTTTGGTAGCAAATATTTTGAAAGTGAACTGTTGCTAAAATGCTTGAATGTAGCAAAGCCTGCGAGCTGGCTCAGGGAGACAAATTTAGTCGCCGCTATTCTCTCTTCTCTCTTCTCTCTTCTCTCTTCTCTATTCTCTCTTCTCTCTTCTCTATTCTCTCTTCTCTCTTCTCTCTTCTCTCACTGCAACACATCCAAAACACCCTTTTAATCACGGAGGTGCACTTCAGCTGTCAGCGCTCTGCTCACTTGTTTGCTTCATGCCTGCTGCCACTGCGGCTGCCGTCCGTATAGCATTCGTGAAATGTCCTCCGCAGAAAAACTTTTGACAAGTTCCCCCCCTCCCAAAAAAACAACATATGTTAGCATTCAAGAAACAAAGCCCCTGTTGTCACGTCATGAAAGGGATTTGTAGAGAAAGATGTCATCCTGCCCATAGGGGCGTCAGATCAGAAAGACGGCAATAACAAACTAAATGTGGACGTTTCGTTCGGATTGACTTGTCCAGAATTCCACAAGCCTCACCTCCACCCCGGCACCTTTCTATAGGTGGGAAGTTAGTATCGTCTCTCCCCACTCCCTGCTGCGCTCGTTTCTTCATATGTGGCATTTTTAATTGTTTTTTTGGGGCATTTTTTGGGCAGTTGAAGGCGCTGTAATGGTACAAACAGGAAGCATTGGGACTGAAAGAGAGAGGCATCACATGTAACAGGAACCAGGGACATACAATATGCATCACACCCACCTGACCACCAGGACGGCCCTAGATGTTATGTTATTTAATTAAAAGGATGAATACCTCCTCATCCTTACTTCATAAACACTCGCTGACAAATATCTTAACACACAGAACCACATTCTCACCTCAGAGTCCTCGGCCTATTGTTGGCTTTAAATCCTTTTTAATAAAATGCACATTCATCAGTAGGATTTAAGCAGAAACATCCTCAGCACTGAGTTCAGGCTTAGTGCAGAGGACAGCGCTGCTCCACACCTTTGTGACTTTAAGCTGCTCAGAATAAAGAATTCATAATTACTTCTAAGGGCCGCGTGAAAGGTTTTCAATGACCTGAAGCACAATAACCTTTTATAGAGTAACTGTTCAGGCTGAGGGCGAGATGATTAGATAAAACCTGGCACTTTTGAAAAATACTGGGTGCAATATAATGGAGAAAAAAACTCTAATTTGGGAAATTAATGGCAGCTAATGAAGCCACCGTGGCACTTAAATGCTGAATAATACACACAGTTTTAAAGGTTCAGCAAACAGGAACTTGTAGAGTTCCCAGGGTGCAACAGCAAGGACAGCTTTTTCACAGAGAAAGTTTCATTGCGAATTCAGTGAACTGCCTCTGAAATTCAAGAGGACATGAATTGATCAAAGGTTATGTTGCTCCAACATTAATAAAATAACACTGGTTGTACATAATGACTTCCAGGCAGGATTTAGATTCTGCACTTTGACTCTTATTTTTTATTTTTTACCAAATCCTGCTTCTAATTCTAGTCAAATTATTCAAGTATGAAAAAATATATAAATAAATACTTGAAAATAAACATTTTCTTAAACAGCAAACATTGCTGCGGATGTATGTAAGGATTATTTCAGTAAAATAAATAAATCTATATATTCTCTGTCACACACAAGTTGAAAGTTCTGCTTTTGCTTGTGTTGGATATTCTAGCATCATCTGGTTCTGGGTCATTAATTAGCGACATCAAAAACACAGGAACCAGAAACCGAGAGTTTGTGGTCAGTTTGACTTGATGAGAGAGATGTGACAGCGCCTGTGTATGAAACTAAATAAATGACACATTACGCAAGCGATTTGTTTTTAAGTTGTCGTCCCTTCACAACACTTTAAGTGAAGCTTTTGTTTACAGTGACTAGTTGACAGCAGAGGAAGCCAAAATGTGCTCATGCAGTGCGCAGCGGGTGAAGCGCTGTCACACGGGTATTTCTGTAAATAAACTCAGCACTGTTGCTCCATTCAGGTCAACTTTGCCTCTGAAACTTTATGCACACATTTTATAATTAATGAGAGGATTTAGCAGAAATCAAAGTTTTCTGGGTCTTCTTACACCAATCATGACCTTATGTTGTTATTGTCAAAACATCATCATAATGAGGAGAAACCATGCAGAACTATTTTGCATGTAAGCATCTTAATTCCCTCCTGAGCTTCAGAAATAGAGACCTTCCTGTGGAAGGTGGCAGAGCAGATCTGATGCGTCTCAGAAGCTGATCAATTAGATAAAAGAGGTTGTTTTTTTATGTTAAACATCAAATTGAAGTTGCTCAATGTGCCGTTTTAACACCAATTTCCAAAGTAATTGTCAAATGAGTTGTGATCGATTGATGCATTTACTGTGAACCAAAAAAACTACGGTTTGGTACATTTAGTTGAGTATCACAAATTCTCTTCTGAAGAGAGCGTCACCTCTGGTTTGCTATACTGAAGCTCTCTTGTTGTTTTTGTATTTGATGTGTTTGAAGCAGGGTGCAGTGCACAGATGAATAGACGCAGCCTGTCTTGCTGTGGAGCGGCACATTGGTCATTATTACAATGTTCTCAAGCAATAGTTCGATATCCAGAATTGTCCAAAATAATGCTCCTATACGACAACATTGGCAACAGTATTTCTCAGGATATCCTCCATGTTTTTTTATGTATTTTCACCTAATTGGATGGTTCAGAGCGATATATTAGAGAGAACGACATGATACAACAGTTTCCATCTGGACTCAAACTGGTGATCATTGGTTGGTTTAACAAGACTGTGATCACATTATTACATCACAGGTCATGTAAGCAGACGCTCTTATCCAGAGCGACTTACAGTCACTAACTACAGGGACGGTCCCCTGGAGCAACTCAGGGTTAAGTGCCTTGCTCAGGGGCTCAATGGTGGCAGCCTGGTGTTGAACTCATTACCTTCCGCTGTTCTATTTGAAAGCCTGACCACGAGACCAAAAACTCAAAACAGAAGCAATCAAAACATGTAAAATGTGGAAATTCAGGCACTTTTGAATACATTTCAATGTGGAATTTCCAGAAACAGAAATGATGAAAAAAACTCAGCTGGGAATCCTTTATTTCTAACAACAAAGAGCCGGCCAGAGGACGCGCTCTCCTCACAAACAGATGGCTGTTCTTCACACGCTGCCAGCCAAACACTCACAGGCTGACACGGGCACGAGTGGAGAGAGATCCAGGCCAAAGTGTCCAGCAACCAGGCTGACACTTGTGTGATTAGGACACTTTTAGGTTGGCATGTGTGCACCAAATGTGTGTGTGGAAACCTATATGTGTCATCCTCTTAATTCACACTGTATGTTATGTAAACACAGCACCCGGCTCACACAAATTGCTAAGCTAGAAACAAGTGCACCCTGTGCAATGCATATATAATTGAATAGAATTTGAAATATTGAAAATAATGAGGAAACCAAGCAAGCACTGAAAAGAGAGGCTCTCTGTGGGCAGTCCAGTTAGTTCGAGGACGAGGGGTGAAAATTTACATGCTGCAAATTCGAGAATTTATATCACTTATTATCCTGACCTGGAGAGTTGTTTTCTTCTTTCCCACTTGTAGTCATTTCTAGCAGCTGACAGTGATATCTAATAGCTGCTTCTTCCCAAGTTGAGGTGATTTTTCAAAGTCGAAGGTTTTTATAAAATGAAAGTAATTTTTTCAAAATGGAAGGTTTTTTTGAAAATTGAAGCCATTTTTCAATAAACGAAGATTTTTTAAGAAAGTTGAGGTCATTTTTCAAAATGGAAGGTTTTTATGAAAATTGTGGTCATTTTTTGAAAATCAAACATTTTCTTGAAGGTTGAAGAATTTTTTCAAAATCAAATTTTTTTTTGAAAATTTAGTTTATTTTTTAAAAATGGAAGATTTTTTCGAAAATCTAAGATTTTTTGAAAGTTGGTAATTTTTCTATAATTGAAGGATTTTTGAAAATTGTGGTAATTTTTTCAAAGATCATAGTTTTTTTTGAAAAAGTTGGTCAAGTTTTTTGAAAGTTGAGGTCTTCTTTAAAAATCGAATTTTTTTTTGAAAATTGAGATAATCCTTTTGAAATCGAAGTTTTGATAATATAGGAATTTTTTTCATAATTGAAGGATTTTTTTTTAAAATTAAGGTCTTTTTTTCAAAATCAAAGGTTTTTTGAAAATCGTTAATTTTCCGATAATCAAAGGTTTTTTTGAAAGTTGAGATAATTTGTCGATATTGAAAGTTTTTTTATGAAAATTGTGGTCATTTTTTGAAAATCAAACATTTTCTTGAAAGTTGAAGAATTTTTTGAAAGTTGAGGTCTTTTTTCAAAATCGAGGCTTTTTAGAAAATTGAGATAATTTTTTCGAAATGGAAGGTTTTTTGAAAATTGAAGCCATTTTTTGATTATCAAAAGTTTTTATGAAAGTTGAGATAATTTTTTCAAAAGTCAAGGATTTTTATGAAAATTGTGGTCATTTTTTGAAAATGGAAGATTTTTTTGAAGGTTGAACTTTAGGTAATTTTTTTTTAAAATTGAAAGCTATTTTTAAAATCAAGGTAATATTTTTGAAAATCAAAGTTTTTTTGAGAAAGAATGCAAATTGCAGGCACATCCACTTTGGCTTCGCTTTTTCAGACCCAGAGGTTGCTGCATTAACCACTTCAAAGTGACATTACCATCCATAAAGCCATGACGTTTGCATGTCTAAAAATCTCATTTTATTACATGTCATTTATCAGATGCTGTTATCCAGAGCAACTTACATTGAATTAACTACAGGGACAGTCCCCTGGAGCTACTCAGGAGCACAATGGTGGGAGCCTGGTATTTAACTCACGACTTTCTGTTGATCTATTTGAAAGCCTGACTACTAGACCACTAGACTACCACAGACTGAAACACACTCACCAGTATTTTTAGTTATAACCATTTGAGGAAGAAAACATTTAATTTTTTTAATCAACCATCTCACCTCCAACTCTACAGCCATACATGTGAAGTCGTTCTCATCTCATATTGTCATGTATGTCTTCTTATGCGTCATGTGTTTGTGATTTCACCATCTGAAGAGTGAGAAGAGCAACTCAACTGTCCTGAATATGTGTGACACTCCTAAAACATGCGCGTGCTCCGGCCTCAGTCACACCGTTATCAGAGACACATTGCTCCTCTTTAACACGACACACCTGCGCACCGATAAGGTCCGAGACGACGGATTCAGCCCCGCGGTTCGTGATCATCCGTTACTCCCAACTGTGCGGTGCCGTTCATTCAAGTTGACTCACGGATCGTATCGCTGACACTCTGTTGACACTGTCCTGATACAGGAGCTACCACTGCTGCTTTTTTATCAAGACAAAATAACACACTCCTCTCCCCGCATCCTTCTAGCTCCTACGATAAAGTGTCTGCACAGCTCTTGAAACATACCCTCCACGTTTTCATTGCATCTTACATTCTTGACATCTGTGTGTGTGTGTGTGTGTGTGTGTGCGTGGGTGTGTGTGTGGCCTTGTGACAACGCGAGGGAGCAGGAGGTACACAGAGTGAAATAGTGAGACAGATGGAAAACAGAGAAAGCAGGAAAGCGAGGGATAACACAACAAGACAGAGCATATGGAGAAGCAGGTGTAAAGAAATCCTGCGTAGCTCTGCCTCCTACTCGTCAGTCGTATTTCGTGCCTGCGCTCCTCTTAACACCTCGACAGTTATCAAATCATTAATTAAACTGCATCACATCTCCAGGGCTCAGGGAGAGAAGCAGCAGCCAACAAACACATCCAGCCAGCTGCTCTCAATAGTAGAATAGGGAAAACAATAACACAGATACTAATATGAATGATAAGACTACTGCTAAGAGTGTTTAGCTCGCTTTTGTTGTGTTGCATGTTTTTTTTTCTTTTCGCAAAACAATTTGCTATCTCTGTTAATTACATAACAGGGAAAGGGGTGTCAGGCGTGTGGGGGACAAAAGCCACAGATCTTTACGCTTTTAGTAGCTTTCGATTTCCGTTAACACCATTACAAAGATGTGTGAAAAAGAAAGAGGAAGTAAATCACGGAGATTGGGAATAACATGTCAAAACAGAATATTAAGACTGTGAGGATATTAAGCCCGCCTACAAATCTGTTTGAAAATGACTAGCAAACCAGCAAAGGTTAAATTAAATTAAAAAAAAAAAAGCGAGACTTCGCCTCTTACCACGAAAAATAACTGATAGAAGAAATAAATGTTCTCAGTATTCCAACAGATGTAAGAAACCGCTCTGTGATAATGAAGCTCATTCCAGTAACGAGAAAACAATTAAAAGTGTACAGCTATATTTCTTACTGAGGGGAGCAACTGAACAATATTTTTGGCAATATCATGTCCCACTCTCCTGAAGTTACGTTTCCAGTTCCCAGTTGTTATTTCCTGTTTCCTTTCTGCTCACCTGCGCTCAGGTTTCAGGTTTACTTCACCTCCTGCCTGTGTGATTATCTGCCCTCCTTTCCTTGTCTCTCAAGTGGTGTGTAGTCCTTTGTTACTCAGCCTCTGCCTCGTGATTTTGGAGTCTTTTGCCTTATTTCTGGACTGCACTCCTGTGTACCGAACCCCTTGCCCCAAAATACTTTTCTTTTTGCCAGCTCTGTGTTTTCGAATCTTGCATCTGAGTCTTTTGTCTGTTGGCACCGGTGTTCCAGGCGATTAGACTCCATGTATTTCTAGCCGCTGGTGGCGGAGTAAAGCCAGTAGGTGGTTGATGGAAACTTTCTCTGGAGTCTGACATCACGGAGGTCCTCGTGGTGGGTCTAAAAAGACAGAATTGCAAAGATATTTAAAGATTGGAATCCAGAGACTGACTGGCTTAAGGACTGCGGGCAGAGAGATCATTGATCAGGTATATTGATGCCGTTATTGTTAATGCAGGGAGTGGGAAAGCAGGAGAAAACTGGAGCAGGATAAAATGGCAGACGTTCAGCCATCGAGGAACAAAGGCAGAACGTGAGGGAAACGTTCTTTCATATCAAGCTGTGAACCAACGAATCTCAAAAAAACACAGTTTCTGAGAGATGAACGTACTTAAATCTATATCATTGCTTCATAATGTTGTTAAAAAGTTCTGACCATGCTCACAAAATGAGTCTGGTGTGCTGGTTAATATCAGTATATCTCCACAAGTTATATTATGGGCGTACTGGCCAGTCAATGGTAAATAATCACCGCGGTGCAAACTGAGTTATGTTGTGATGCATGAAATATCATGTTTATCAAATCCACCTATTTATTCAGAACCAAACCTCAAAGTCCAGCAGACGACAGCCGGGCCAGCGCGGGGGTTTGGCGAGCGTGCAGCCTTATACCCCCTGCTGAAGTGTCTTTGAGCAACACGCTGAACCTCGTGCAGCTCCAGTGATGCTGTTCTGCTGCTGACCGTGACCTTTTGAACGTCCTGGCGGAGGACGAGTGTAAAGAGAAACCCTTCACAGAATAAAGTACATTATTATGATTAAAGTCAGTCCATGCAACTCTTTGCCTTGAACCTCTGAATGCGTGACTCCAGTTACACTTGACCTCAGCGGCTAACGTCGCGCCTGTCACTCATCTTGATGAGCTGTCTGCCTTGAAACAGCATCAGTCCTGAAGCTGAATTGACACGAGTCACGTAAAAAAAAAAAAAAGCCGCAGAGGAGCTGAAGAACGCGAGCAGCGAACACGGACTCCTGCAGAGGAAATATGCTCACGGTGTTTTTCTGCAGCTAATGCCTCTAATGAAGTTATGATTGTATCGCCATCTGTATGTACACACAATTCACCCTCGGCCATTTATTAAACCGCCAAATTATTTGTTGCCTTAATGTAAAACAGTTCCTCAGTCTGGCTTGATGAACCTGCTGCAGCTTATAATTCTGCTAAAGTTCAATTATTCAAATTTCTTTTTTTTTTCCTATCGCTGATTAAAATATGTACGGGAGGAAGGAGCAGACGAGTGCAGATACAGAGCACATGCAGGAGAGAGAGTCGGGCAAAGTTTGACGTAGTTCAGTTTGACTGAGTAGTTTCAGCAGCATTGTGATTCAGCACAGTCTTATCGTAGTTGACCTTTGCTGGCCATATTTCATGGTACGAATCTGCTAACTTCCATTTCATAGTCCACTAATGGAGCAGTGCAGGCGGCTGCTCCGACTGCGTGTGTGTGTGTGTGTGGACAGGTAAATGTTACAATCACAGATTCCTTTGAACAAACAAAAGCGGCTAAATCGCAATAAGGCAGGCAGACTCGTCGGCCAGCTTCACAAAAACTGTAATTTTTGTTTATAAAATGTAATCAAAGCTCTTGGATTGGCTTTGATTTTGCAGAGCAACCAAAATGACACAGTGTCTGTTTCCACAGTCATAAACAGAATACCAAATGACAGCGCGGAGCAGCTACACTCAAAGTAAAAAGGCTTTGAAGAACATTTAGGTTGCAGACCCCCAGAAATCCAAGAAACTTCTTCCCGATGCTTCCCTCAGACTGTGATTGTAGGATAATAGTAAGTTAATAGTAATAAGTTATATGAGGAAAGCGTCAACAATATTTGAGCTTTGCTGTCTTTGAGTCGATCAGTCGTGTAGTTTAATGCTATTTCACATTACTGCTGGTCTTTTATTATTTTTTTTTTTTATCTACCTGCACTTGAAGCTTGATTATCATGTTGGTAATAAAACAAAGAAAATACTTTTCATTCTACTTTATACATTGTACAAAATTTTGTTATCATTTTTTACCAGAAGGGACCTTTTTGGGAAAATCTCCTTGTGTGGTGTGTTCAAGGACAGCCTGACATTGGAAATATGTCAATTGCCCAACAACAACCACAATGTAAGATACTACTAAATCGGAATTATTCCTTTTGTAAGTTCCATGCATATTATTTATCTTCTGAGTGAAGTTTCAGTCCCAGATGCACTGCTTGTTTTGAATTTTAAAACATTCCCCACTCACTGTGAATGAATAAAAATACTAGGCAAGTGGAAGTTTCTGTAAAATATATTTTACACTGAACCAAAATGAACAGAAACCACAGACTGCCTTGGTAATGATTCCGAAACATTTGATATACTTTAGAAAAGGCGCAGCAATAATGCACAGTATGCATGATTTGCAGTTAATGGACCATTAACGTCCAAAACCAGTATGGTCCCTAAAGAACCTCTGATGAAGCTCCAATTTCTTTAGAGTGTGTGAGACCTTCCAAAATGAAGGACGACAAGAGGGGGGAAATCATTTTTAAAAACTTGGAGGAGATCCAAGCCTCCCTTTCCCATTTCCCTTATCAGTGCTTGCAAGCGACAAACTGAAATGCAACAAATGACAAATTTACAAAGGGGCAGGAATACATTAGACAGGCTGCTCGCTGCGTGTCCCAGACTGAATGCAGTTCTTTCATCTGTCCGCGCTTTGTTGCTATTAAATGGACATGAAGGACCCAATTTTAGCTGTTTGTTGATGATTTGATACTTCAATGTCGACACTGTTCGGGGCACAATATTCTGTCGTCTGTGTGTTTCAAGTGCATGTTGGTTTTGGGCAGAAACGTTGAGAGATGGAATTGGTGTAAAAGTCCTACTACAGGAAAACAAATTGAAGGACATGACCTCTCTCGTTCTCGCTCTCTAAAAAACATTCATAACATGCCTTAAGGTGCAAAAGCAAAAAGGCAGTGACGCCACCATTTAACTCTCGACTAATCTAAAAATGATCATCGTCGGGCCTGGGTGACGCAGCAGAGCAGACGGCACACGCTTAGCGACCTTAGACGGCACCCACCTGTCACTCAACGCGGCCAAGCATCTAAGAATACAGAACTTTAAGCCTTTTATATAATTTAAACGAGTTGTATAAAATGTAACCCCTGAACAGTTATCGTTAATGGAGAGATTAACTGTAGAGACAAACCGTTTTTTGTACCAGGCTGTAAACTTGTAAATTTGGGCATTTTAACATGGGGGACTGGAGTGGTGCAGGGATGACGTATTTTTGTAGGCCAACACGGAAAAAAGCATCGCACTTAAAAAAAAAGTTCTCAAATGAACGGTACTTTTATCATTTTTGATACGTGAATTCAATCGGTAGAAATAAAAAGCTAACGTTAGGCTATGAATGAATGAAGTCACTGTTGAATATCTCAGGTCACCGCCTCAAAGTTAAAAAACGATTCACGTTCGGCATAATGACGCTAGTTAGCAACTCCCTTTTTTAAGACTGACGTGCTTTATGTCGAGGAACAGAACTTCCAAATCTCTTAAGCTTGTTAACTTAAGCTTATTTCAGGCATTAAAAACAAAAGCATTGAAGAAACCCATTGATCTCGAGACGAAGGAACCGGAAGTGCTAAAATGCTAAAATACTAACTAATTTCCCGGTTTTAGGACTGACTCCTGCGCCACTCTATTGAGATTGACACCCATCGCAGTCGTGGGCACTTCCACATAGGCATGTCCGGAGTGTGCTGCTTGGTCTGTACACACAGAGTCCAGGAAAAAATACACAAAGATGGATGGATGGATGGATGGATAGATACTTGCAGTAGCTTAAAAGACATGACATTACATATCTGCCCCCCCCCCACCATTAAAAGTAAGAACAAATAATAAAATTAAGAGACAAAATATAAGAATAAAGGCTGTTACAAATACAAAAACACACTGAAACATTGACCAGTGGCTGTGTAAACCTGAGCAGATTCAGTGCAAAGTGCGAGGTAGATCAAATGAACGGTTCTTCAATGTGTTGGTTATAGTTAGACAAGCATCAAAACCAGTAAACCACACAATCCGTCCGCTCTAACTCCGTGTAGACGTCACAGACGACGGCACTGCATTCAAACATGTCTCACTTCAGCAAAAATAAAGTTTTTGTTTTGACTTGTTCTCTGCAGAACTCTTTGCCCCCGCAGACAAAAGGAAAAGTTAAGTTATCTGATTTATTGTCCTCTTCCGCCAAAACAGACTGAGAGACAGAGATAGAGGCAAGCGGCTAGAATTAAATTCAGCACAGATGAAAAATTGCCCACATGACGACCTTCAGTGCAACAGTGGGCAGAAACATAAGAGAAAGATGTAAAGTACTGGGCTGCCATATGTGTATAAATCCAAGCCATGGAACAAAAATACTGAGCAGCACAGCGGAGTCTAATGAAAGGGTAGAGGTAGCTGAAGGTTTGAACAAAAAATAAAGTCTCATTATCACTGGTAGTGTTTGCATGTGTTCACACACTAAGAGAAAATGAAAAGAGCTCGACTGCTGGAGTTCAAATTAACGTCCTTTGTTCTCCTTGGAACTGGACAAAGGAACCAAACAACCGGTGTGAACGCTTCACCTGCTACTAGTAGGTTTTTCTTTTTTTTTACCACAAGATGCATAACAGAATTGATATCAGAAAAATATTGCATAAAATAACTTATAAAACCAAAACAAACATGAAGATGCTTTAACTATAGCACCAAACTGCACTTTATGTAACCTAAGATCAACATGTGTTTTTCAGCTCTTGTTGTTCGTATGAAGTTAATTCATGAGCTGCAATAGTTTACAGCTACATTTTGTTTTATAATGTGACCAACACGAAGGCGTTCTCTCTGCCTGAAGATGCAGCAACAGAGGATCATTGGCAGCATCGATACGCAGTCCGAACATCAGTGCAGCTCACAGATGATTGTGATTATACGCACTGTAATGTTCCTGTGTGGTAACAACGTGATGAGCGCTGTGTGCCGTGTCCAGGCCCTCTTAAGTGTACAATCAATATATAAACGGTATTCGTACCTTTTTGGAATAACAAAGCGCACTGTATTTGACCCTAGTAAAACAGTGCTTTTGATATTTAATGTAACATTTTAAACATAAAGAGCGTTATTAATCTATTCACTTTGCTTTACCGCGCTACAAAAACACAACTTATAGGGCTGTTAATGTTTGAAATGCGCCGAGGAAGAGCAAACGATATTGAACAGTATGTGTGCCGTGTGGTTCAACTGATCCATTGCACCAATTAAGTCGGCCTACCGAAAATATGGTATTGTAAATTTAGAAAGTAGATGAATGAGAGAGATGGACAGAAGGAAAATAATAGAAAATAAAGACAAATATCAGACTTTATTGCTTACTTCTGTCTGTCTGTTCTGTGGTTTACACCATTAACTTTGTAAAACTTTTAATTAAGTCATAATAAAAGAAGATTTCTTCCACTCCTTCTCTCCTCTATATAGCAGTTTACGTGCCATCGCGGTTTTAAACGAGTAATACCTCATTAACCCTGCGAACCTGAAGCTGCTGATGCACAAAGGGCTCCATTACCATCCTGTACAGTTGTTAGACTCTCCATTAATTCGTCACCTCCATACTCTGCCGGTTTACCACAATAAACTGGCAGCAGTAGGCATTTCAAACGGCCGAGTGATTAAATGTGCACGTCTTCAAGTGATTGAGGTGAATCCTGTTGCACAGGACGGATTCAGAGCTCGGGCTCGTAAACGGATGCATGCTTAAAGAAGCTGCGCTGCCTTTTAGAGGATCAAAAATGCAGAATTAACCACCGAATACTTGGAATGTGTTGACTGAGAGGAAGCAATTTGAGGTGTTTAATCTAGTGCTTTACTTAAAGAGTGCAGCTGAGCAACAATTTGACAATCTTGGGAAATGGGATTCATATTTCATTTGGAAATGTGATGCAAAAAGACGTCTTAAAGACCTGTCAGAGGTTTGAATACACCTGATTATAATAACTAGCTTCTTTATGGAGCTTCCTGAGTTATTTGTTTTTGCTGGCAGGTTGGTGTCAGTGTAAGTCATCATTATTGTGGTTTTCTTTTTCACAGATTGTATTTGAATACATTCCTAATTTCACTAGGTGGCCCTCTTATAAGAATTCTATTAGATTTTAGGGTTGAAACAATTAGTCGATTGACAACAGCAGCTTTGATACTCAATTAGACGTTTAACTCGGATATCGAGAAAAAAAAAAAGCTAAATATTTTCGTTCCATCTTCACAAATGTGAGGGTATGCTGCTTTTCTGTTATTTATCAAAATAAGATGAATCTTTTTGGTTTGAATCGATTGGTTGGACCAAATAAGCAATCTGGAGACGTCCCCCTGCGGATGTGATTCAAGACGATAAATGGATTCATTGGAAAAGGTAACATTAACATTTCTATTAGTTTTCTCTGTCAATTGGATAATTTCTTTTCATATCTTTTTAAATTGACTTGGGAGTTTGTATCTTAAGCCGTGTTTATTTGGCTTTACAACATAGTGTAAAGTTAGTCAGCGTAGTTCTTTTGCCGTGAGACCGAAGTTACTGCTGAGGTGTCGGCGGTGACGGACAAGAAGTGGAAACAACCAAGAAACGGAGACACAGAGAGCGACAACAAAGAATGGAGGCAGACACGGTTAGCCTGGATATGGATTGTGGGTAGGTTGGAGAGCAGAGGTTATCTTTGTCTCCGTTATAAATGTGCCTGTTCCCGATCACAGCGTCCTGAGCCGGGCAGCAGAGATACGTGCTCTACAGAGATATCTGCAGAGCGACTGCAGAGATTTTTACCGCCTTCATAAATTTGGTGCAGCAACTTGCAGAGAAATGAAATAACAGCCAGATATGTGAGATATTTATGGTGCTGCTGTATCAGACAATGAGAAAGAAAGGAAAAGAAATCTGTGGGGTCAGATTCACCGAATGATTACACAGAGAACAAACCCGCTGCGGAGGTCAGAGGTCACCGCTGTGGCTGATTCACTGACAGCATGTAATGCTGTTAACAGAGATACAGGTCAGGCGGAGGGACATCAATCTTTAAAGCTATTTCACTGCTGTTTGTTTGTGGAAAATTATCACATCTGCTTGACATGTATATCGTAAGATGTTAACAAGAATGTGGATTTCTGAAAACGAGATATGGAAAGTAAAAGTAACAGCAGTCTTGTATGTTAACTCTATGAATGAATGAAAAACTAATGCATTAAATAATCAGTTTCTTGGAGAGGGGTTTTAAATCATGTTTTGTACATTTATGTTGGATGCAGTGTGTGTTGTCTGTTATGTATCTCATTTTAAAGTGTTGTTGCATTTTCCGTCTTGGCTAGCTGCACATTTCCATTCAGAAACGGTAAAGGTAAAATTGAAGTTATTACAAATCAGTGCCGGACTCTGCAGCGTGGAAGAAAAAAAAAATAAATGCATGTAGGACAGGCTATATTGCATCGTGTTGTCTGCCCTGGAAGGGAACCATGGAGGAACCATGGAGGAACCATGGAGGACACTTTGTCACGTTTTTTAGCCAGAGTCCAGCAGAAATCCTCAAAAGCAAGAAACCACCTCAACGTTACACAAGTATAAAAGTGTTTCCTGCCACCAAACCTCCTCATTATCTCGTGATTTGGCTGTAAGACTCATCTGTCTGCAGGTCGGCAGGTCAAATAAAAAAACGAGGTAAATGAGATAAATCATACACTCAAGATAGCTTGACATAGCATTTAAAAGATCATGAGACACTCAATCTTCAGCTAAATCTTTGGGTTCTGTTAGGCAGGGCGACCCATCTCATTTTATTACTCGGCGATAAGGCACACTGAGGTTGAGACACATCTGTGTTTATGGTTATGTGTGAACTTTATGTCCCATGTTGTTCTAACAGCAGTTTTACCCTCTGACTCTCCCCTTGTTGTGGCCCAGAGGCATTTTCCTCCAGCTGAGCGACTCCTGTCAGTCACTGCCGACAGGTCAGCGACGCTTTGAGATCGTTAAAACTCTGAGGCGTCCCAGCATGAAGACCAATATCACGCTTCACAACGCCATCAATAGTCCCCCGCAGCACGGCAAAAAAGCCCAGCTCAGCCTAAACGCTCCCAGAACACCAAAGGACACAAATTCATTCACCCCGCTGCCTAACGAGGTCAAAGCCAGCGAGAAGAAATCAGCTGTCTTTTGTCTGCAGGGAAATGTAAGAGTCAGTAAGTCGGCGAGACAGCCTGTTAGCTAGTCACACAGTCAGTTAGCCAACGAGTCACAACTTGTAAAATCGTTTATTGAATTGATGTCACAAACTGTCACAATCCACTGTTGTTCATGGCATTAGTCAGCGGTGATCAGCTGCTTCTGCTTCTGGTTTTAACCCTCTGGAAGTCCCGTTAAATGATTCGATTTCATTGCCGACTGCATGAACACACTTGCAGATATATCCCACAGAACACTCTTCATTTTGTTATGGGGATGGCTTACAGAATAAGTCACATTCTGGCTCTCTGTCCCTCCCACCTCCCGAAACGCGTTCATCTCTTCCTGTCCACGAGATGCCCTCAGATTTTTCCACCTGCTCCGCTCACCTGACCTTCCCTGCTCACCTGTTTCCACTCTCCCTCATCAGCCCGCAGTACATAGCTACCAGCCACTTTCCCCCAGATCATTAAAGTTGCGATGTTGCTCAGGCCTTTGCTTTCCAGCCAGCTGAACCCAAACCTGACCAGCCTTACCTTTTTTGGATTCATTTATCCGATTCCTGTTGCCATCCTGTAATCGTCTGTTGATGACAAACTGTACGAGGGGCTTTAAACGTACAAAGAAAACAGATTTTGGTGTAAATTTAACAAGGTTTCTTTTTTCTTTTTGTCCATTTTGTACCTCCATTAAACAAACGTATAAATCAATCACAGAGGACAAATATATAATGAAGAAAGTTAATGAATTAAAAACATGATAAACAAATCGTACATCCCGATTACAGTTTAGGCCGCAATTAGTTTTTACACTTATTCTAATTATTATTAGCAGGAGTATGCCATCCTGCATTTCACTGGGAAACCTTTAGCGTAGTATCTTGGCGGTTTGGTTAAGGGAACATAAATGCATAAAAATCTGCCTAAACGTTGGTATTTAGTGTTGAATGACCACGTGACAAATAAAACCTTTTTGAATCGAATACTAAAACCTCATTTGTGCAGTAGATTTCTTTACAAAGTGCTTTGCAGGGAATACACAAAACGGACAATAAAAGCAAAGGCAAGCTCACAATGAAGTGGAACGAATTGTAAAAACAAATGAAGAAACATCAAATACATGCTGAAGCTTTTGTTGTAAAACAGTTTTCAAGAGATTTTAAAGAAATTAAAGCCGTTGCTCATCTGATCTCAATGCACAGTTACACAGCACGTCCACTGCAAAGGTCTGGTCTTCTTCGGTCAGCAGCTGAAACCAAGAAGTATCCCGCAGAGCCTCATCCAGAACTCAATAAATCCCTGATACTTTTTGAGCAAGGCCATTTAATGCTAGAAGGGCGCGGGCCCGCAGAGATAGCAGCTTCTCCACGGGCAGCAATCGTGAAAGACGTGAATGCAATGCAGCCACAGCTCGCAGCTTAAGGTCTTCAGTGTGTTTTGACCCACAACACTGCTGTCTGTTCCGTAAACATACAAGCTCCTTCCTCCACTTTTCAAGACGGGTTGAGGGGGAAACGTGACTACAACACACACGTGCTGAAATTCACAAATTATTGATTCTTACAGTAACTCTCGGTGAGTTTCCATGCTTGGCTTTTTCAAAGGTAGAGAGTGAGAGACTTGCATTGATGTTTCTTAACATTATTCATGAGGAGATAATATCCAAGGTAGCTGTTTGGAGGTCAGTTGTGGCACAAAGAAAACAAACATTTCTTCTGGTCAATAATGGAAAACAAAGTGAAGTCGATAATGGAAACGAAGCCATTTCTCTGAAATGAGCAGCACCAGGCGGAGCTGCATATAATCCTGAGCTCGTTATGCAGATGAGGCTGGTTGTATGTCTTACTGTTTCAAAGAGAGGGCTGTGCAATTAGTTGTAAAAAAAACAAAACAAAAAAAGACCAGTGCTTCTTATATTTCTAGTAGGGAAATACCTCAGGCCAATAAACAAGGCAGTGTGCTGTGCAGAGGCCCTTCATGAGCGAGTCGCTCTGCATCTTTCATGTGTAATCAAGACACACGATATACTGTCTCCTCCGGGGGCAACGGACACTGTTTCTGGGCCAACACTTAGTTTTTTGTGCGCTGGTCAATTGTTTCGGGTCAGATTGAGACTCAAGTATAGAGTTGACCTCCAGGTTTGACTCATGTTGGACGATGTTACTGCGCTGGACAGAAGGTTTCACGTTTGTAATGTTAATAAAACTAAAAGTCAAATCTGATCTTCACATGAGAGACGTTCCTGTTGCCCAAATTGACAATTTACAAATTAACAGCAGAATCATCTTTTGTCTGAAAACCTCCTCAGCACCGAATGCTTTTTCATGTAGATGGAGAGCGTTTTTGTTTTTCTCTCCTCATTTCGTCAAGTTTAAAACATCCCAGCTCACCTCCTAAACAAACTCGAAGAGTCTCTTCTGTTTTTGCCGACCAGCCTGCTGGCCAAAGCCAAAATCCCTACACAGCTTGCAGCAGGTGTTGTGAATATAAAGTAGAGTGGGAGTGCATCAGTCATTGGCTGGCTTCATTTGGTATGCAAAATAAAAATGAGTTATACAAAACGAGGCCTGGCAGGGGGGCTGCGGAGGGGCTCAACTACAGCTGCAAAGCAAAGTGACATAGTCGAAGCAAAATAAACAATATACCAAAACGCATCTACATCATTACAATGTCAAATCAATGTCAATTGTTTTATTTGAAACGAGCCTTATTATTGATGTTTCAAACGCCTGCAGAATTCTGTTGTGTACTTAAACCCAGACTGACATTCTTAATGTATCATGATCTTACAGAGACAAAATGATTATTTTCAGTTTTTTATTTTTTTTTTGTTGCCTTTTTTTATTAGTCTTTTTAAAGAGAAGCAGGAAAGGGGGGACGACATGCAGCAAAGGGCTGGTTGCATTTCTAAACAGGACTATGGCTGCGGTAGAATAGTTGCACAAAATGATGTCTTATGTGTCTTCTCCTAACCCCTTTTGACCTTGACTGAAAACATCACAAGGTCAAGGAACGATGTGAAGGGAATTTAAAAGACGGTGCTAAGAGCATCCGACTGCACTTACACTCGGCTACGTGATTATGCAACAGCGGATGTTATTGACGAGGGTCACTTTACATGTTGCTGCCACAAAGAACTGGAGGGTGGCATTATCTGCTTTTCTTTGGTAAAGCATGGTCCAGACCCGATGCTAAAAGATTTCTTTCTAAAAAAGGAAGCATTGAAGCACCTTCCCTCGGCATTTAGAGAACCCCACCTGCTCTTATCATGGTACTGGGATACTCCCGGGTCGTTTTACTCGGTAAGGAACCTCCCAATGACAGCCATGCTCGTGACTATACACATGCATACACACACACTGGTGCTTTGAGATAAATGCTAACATCACCATCGTGAAGGGTCAGCGGATAAAAGTTACCACAATTTAAGTTTTGGACCAAATATTCATTGTCCGCTTGGTTTTTAATCCACAGTAGCATTGACAGTCTTCCTATCGCTGAGACAAAGTTCACGAAGTAGAACTCTTTCTCCACACGATTAGCATGCTGTACCTCTGTTCGCTGTCCACACACCAGCCCGCCTTATTCACATGCGGCTGACTCGCTGCTCCTGAAAAGCCTCTCTGGCGTCCCGGTGTTGCTGCATGGTGAGTTATCATGGCAGATCAAACGAGCACAGTGACGTGACCCAGGAATTTTAATATTACCGTGATAATACTGATGAAGACTGCAGCGTAATCTCTCTCTTCCCTCGGCAGAGCGCAGATATTTACACAGGATTGTATGTGAAACCTAGTTTGGCCAGAGCAACGACTTCTCTCGCCTTCCTGTTGTGTGGCGGTTTACAAATGACGGATGACTGGAGTGATTTATGTAAGATATGCAAGATAAAAAGGTGTCATCAGAACTGTCCTCCGTCTTTTTGTTTAATCACAAAAGCTGGAAGTGGGTCTTTCTTTAAGAATACTTCTAGGGATTTCTCTCATTTCATCTCACTTTGAATTTGTTTCTAGAATTGTTATTTGTGTTTTTAAATGTCTTGCGTACCATAGTTCGACTACACCCATATAAATAACAAATAACTGAACATGTTGGACTTAAATGGCCATAACTCATGTAGAATGTCATCTAATTTTCTATATAATTCTACTCTACTAGGATGTTATGGTACTCGGCATTCGCTATGTTGCATTGCTGCCAAAACCTGATGAAACCAAACGGGTCAATGAGTTTAGCATTTTAAATATTTACGCAATTATCAAAAACAAAAGCACTAACAAACTAAGATGCTGTAAAGAAATAACCCAAATCTCTATACTAGAAATCCGTCCCATAATGTGGGGGCACTTCCTCCACGTGCTCCCGGAGAACATCACAGCAAAATTCAAATCGCTTATCTGCATATTGTTTACACGCTCTGGCTGTTTATTAGCACATTTGTGTTTTCTGTATTGCATTCTTAGTCACAACAATGTTTTAATTCTGCTTTTTGGTCACGTCTTAAAAAAAAAAAAAAAAAAATTTAAAAAAATGTTCTCCTCAACAAAAAAAAAAGGAGGAAACGAGCAATTTCACTTTCCCAGTAAAGGAGTAAAATATAAATCGAGAAAATCTATGATTAGACTTTGACTAGTAATTTTAATTCCTGTATCCTCTCAGTGGGATACTTTCAATTGATTTGCAGCGGCTGAGTCACCGTGCTGGGGATCCCTTCTGTGACCAGCGGAGCTGAACTGCTGCATCACACGAGGACAGACACTGAGCAGCACCAGAGCCTGATGGACCTGAGACGACTCTTCATCAAACACCGGAGCAGAATGTTGTAGCTGCTCAGAGTCCTTTAATGACTGAAGTGTCTTTAACTGGAGCTGTGACAGTAGTGACATCTCTCTGTCTCTCTCTCTCTATCTCTGTCTCTGTCTCTGTCTGTCTCTGTCTGTCTCTGTCTGTCTCTGTCTGTCTCTGTCTCTGTCTCTCTCTATCTCCTTGTGTCTCTCTCTCTGTCTCTCTTTCTCTCTCTCTGTCTGTCTCTCGCTCTCTTTCTCTGTCTCTCTCTCTCTCTGTCTCTGTCTCTGTCTCTCTGTCTCTCTCTCTCTCTTTGTCTCTCGCTCTCTTTCTCTGTCTCTCGCTCTCTTTCTCTGTCTCT
>CALSCE010009347.1:3006143-3015769 GCA_943593645.1 Bovichtus variegatus | reverse complement strand
AAGCCCTTTTTTCCACTGGACACACTGACTCACACACACTAACATATGGCTGTTGTTTTTAATGGGAAAGGTCACAACCAGCATTCATTCCTGGGACAAATGACTTTGCGGTAGTCTTGGTTAATTATCGGCTCTAGCTCCTGTTAAGTCATTTTTGGACTAATTCCTATCTAATAGTATATACTGTACACATATTCAAATATATTCAAACCTTATATACATAGTTTGATCGTAGACTATCCCTCTCATGTTAGAGTGTATGTAAGTGGGCCTCGCTCAGGTCATCTCTCCAAAGCACACGGCTCATCTTTAAGTCTCCGAGAGCTGACGGCCCACAGCTGCAGGATGAGACTTAAGATGTGTGTTCAGACTGGAGAGGTCAGGGAGATGCTTTGACTGTCTTACTTAAAATGTGATGACTAGGATTTGAGGAGCCATGCAGGTGATCCATCTTTAGGTAAACAACTTATTTAGGATAAATGTCGAGGTTGGCAGAACGGATGGTGGCAGACAATGTGACTGCATCTCTGTATTCACTTGTATTCTTCAATATCTAGTACACGACTCTAATAAACCTTCTGCATAAGACATCACGTCGGCCTCCTGCAGCTTCTTTGGTTTCCTCTGCTCATTAAGATTTTCCCCCACGGCTCCGATAAGGCATTGATGGAAACATGACACCCGGGTGGACACGCTCATTTTTGCCACTTTTCCTGCGAATGTGTTGAATTGGATATATAATACGTAAAATCATCCAGGATTCGGACAAGTATTATAATATATTAGTGCACAAAACACACAATTAATATGCTGTCCTCAAAAGCCATCAGACTCCAGCGAGCACAGATTTTTCAAATCAGTCAGTGGGACCGTTGCAGGTCTGGAATCACACCAGAGATTCTTCTTTATGTAGCAGCTTAAGGTGTCAGTCCAGGGATGAGATGTGTCAGTTATACAGAGCTGTGGCATAAAGTAGGCTCACCTTCTCAGTAGTGGTGCGGGACGTCAGCAGACATTCAAAGTGACTGGGAGCTCCTCAGAG
The DNA here is from genome assembly GCA_943593645.1 of Bovichtus variegatus. Taxonomy (NCBI): domain Eukaryota; kingdom Metazoa; phylum Chordata; class Actinopteri; order Perciformes; family Bovichtidae; genus Bovichtus; species Bovichtus variegatus. The sequence continues at coordinate 3,014,727 of CALSCE010009347.1, read as the reverse complement.
CCACGTCACGGTTGGAAATGTCATGAAATAGCTACAGTTAGGTGACGTAGGTGAGGTGTGTTTCTGACCACGCTGAAGGAAAATAACGACATTATTAATTAATGCCCAGTCAGGGAGGAAATCCCCCCCCCGCTGCAGAGTCCTGTGCAACCAGCACGGCAGAGCTGAGCACCCATCACTAAAACACTGCAATGTTTTATGTCGGTTACCAATCGGGAGTAAATACCTTTGAAATACTTTTTGAAAATCAGTGGTAATAAATATCTTTCGACCGATTATTTATCTTGAGAAGTCATGCCTATGGTTCGTCCAGGTAAAACGATACTATCAGTACCAACATTAGTCCATACCAACTGGGGAATAGACATTTGGCAGGCAGCGGTGGCTCAGGAGGTGGAGGTCATCCAGCAGACAGAGGGTCAGAGGTTCAATCCCCAGCCTCTGCAGTCAGCATGTCAGAGAGTCCTTGGGCAATATACTGAACCTCACATTGCTCCCAATGGCCAGCAGTGTGTGTGTGTGTGAATGGTGGCCTCTGACTCTGTGTGAATGGATCAATAATGCTTTGAGTGATAGCAAAGATTGGAAAAGTTCTATATAATAAATTTACATTTTTAAACACAACTGAGATGATTTTACGTACCAAACGTCAACGGTTTCTTCTCAAATGTGATTGAATTAGAAACTCTTCCTCTGGGTAATCTGTTTGTGACAGTAAGTCATCCTGTGGTTTCTCTTTGCGGTTTGTTGCAGTGTTTCTGAACGTGCACATTAAAAGCTGGAGTGTGGAACTTTTGTCTCCCCCCTCTGGCAGTGAGAGTTATTACCATATATATCTATAGCAGCTCACAGTATGGAGTACAGAGTGGAGGCTACGGATAATAAAGGAAGGAAGGATTTAAGTTTAAAAAAACGTCCACGGGAAGACTTGGCGAGAGCCACAGACAGCAGAACTCCGGTGTGCTGCGGAATAAAGAGGCTTCATCAGCACTGTGTGAACTGGGTTGGCAAAGGTTTGAAATAGTGAATACACTTCTAAAATATTAAATATCAAGGTGTCTGATTTGCTCAGTTTTGCTCTTCAACTGCAACATTATCTATTGACTGAATAATGAGTCATGAAAAAGGCCATTTTTACTTCAGTCTGGAAACATGTGACCTGATGTCACTTTTTTTTTTTGAAGAGAGGAGAGTTTGAGAAGGAGAGAGAAGCCCGGCATGAGATGAAGAGACACTTGATCACTGAGCTTTTTCTTTTTGTTTTCTGAGACAGAATTTGACCTGACCTTGCAAATGAATATGCATGTTTAATTTAGTGACCCACAAATGATGGCGAGTAGCGCTTCCTGTTGACTACACGTGTTTATATTCAACATGTATTAAACTTCAGTGTCGGTGTTCGGCTGGAATAAGTTTCTATCTAGTTTCACAGCCGTCAGTTTACCTCTGACCTTGCAATTGTATATTTAATTCAGTAAATCATAAATGATGGAGGGTATCTCACTTTCTGAGAAAAAACACAAGCTCTCCATGGAAAAAAAAACCCTCTAACAAAATATAATATGTATAATACATTCTGTGTAGTGTAGTATAAAAGGCTGTGGTCTCTGTGGACTTAATTACCCGGTAGCAAATCTTCACTTTGAGACATCTTACCTTATTAATTATTAGACAGCTGCCAGCCTGCAAGTTTGTCACATAAGAACATCGAAAATCAGTAAAGGTGAATTCTCTCTAAAATCAAATCGATCATTGCCATATTATGGTCTCAGAGCTACACACACACACACACGTGCAGGTGAGTGTGTGTGTTTTATTAAACATTAAAGCAGACTTGTACGACCTACAAGGATTGAAACGTGCGTAGAAGACGCTACAGCCGTGGTTTTCTGATAATGATGACTTATTGTTCCCAAGAGGAAATGCACAGCGCTGTACAGTACATGTCAGAAAACAATACAAACCACAGCACAACGGTGACAGAAAACACACTCAGGTCTATTTAGAGAAGCCTGTTGTTCAAGGTCTTGAATAAAACAGGAAATAGTTTAAACCAAGTCCAAAAAAATCTGCAGTTCTCAAGTTGTCAAAGGTCATGATAGCAAACATGTCATGGCCTAGGTGTTTTCCTACTTCCTGTTTTACTTTGTTAAGTACTTTCCCCTTGTCTTTGCCTGCCCTCTCCAGCTGGGTCCCGTTCTTGTGATTATTGCCTGTGTATATATGTATATATATATATATATATATACCTGTCTATTCCTCTATGGCTCCCATGTCTTTGATCCCCGTGTTTCCTCGTGTCAGTCTGGTTTGTGTCGTCAGTTTTTGCTTTTTGCCTGTTGATTGTTTGTTTCAGCTTTTAATAATAAAGCTCTCTTTTTGTTAAGCCACCGGCTGTTTTCTGCGTTTGGGTCCGCCCCGTTACCTGACACGTGACACATTCGTGCAAAAAGACGCCGAAAAGCCTCACTGGTTAGTTGTAGCTGAGGTGGGATGGCTAACTTCTTTTTTTATTAAACTTTTTAAATGAATTGGTCTTATTTTCATGCAGTCATCTGACTTTGATTAGACACGGATCAGCTTGAACACCTTTTGGTCCTTCAACCCTCCTCGACCTTTTTTTTTTTTTTTTTTTGACAATGTGTCATGATTTGTCTGTCATTTTCTCTTCGTTGCCTCGGGGCAATATTGTGCAGTTAGGCTACATTTAAAAGAATAATTGTGCTCAATGAAGGTAAATGATTTTATGAGCCTAATTAAAGAGTGAGGCTCAACCCCTCTGATAGTCAGGACAGTGAGTTTGAGGGACAGAAAGAGAAACTATTGATCATTCATCGAATATAATAAGAATACAACTAGACTGGCTAAACCTTATAGACCAGTCTAATGTTTGTGAAGAAGTCTTTAATATTTAGTATATTGCTGCCCTTTTGGATGCTATTTATATTACATGTTGTGTGCTGGCTGTCAGCAGCTTCACGGTCTCATTATATTCACATCAGGTGTACAGCGCCGGGCCCATCAGCAGCAGTGCTCATTGAAGATTAAGATGTGATTCTACATGCGTATGGGACCCACGGTGTACCGAAACACTTAGAACAAACCAGAATGAATCATCTGATACACACAGTGCACGGCAGCCCCACTGATTTATCACTATTGTTAAGCACTTTAACGCTGGTTTAAATGCAGATATGCTGAAGAAATGCCACTCTCACTGTTGACTAGACACAAAGAATTATTCATTTTTCCACAAATGTTTTGACTTCAAATAGGATGTCATATTGTTTTTTTTTTTCCTGAGGAGGATGCCTTGTCAATCTATGAAGAGCTCAACAGGACTCTCAACAGCATGCAGCAGCAAACTCCAGTTTGTTATTCTGGTTGTGCTCCGCATTAATCTGACGTCTTTAACGATCTTGTTTGTGTCTTTTCTGCAGCACGGGGACATCTTGCTGTACAAATTGTACAGTTTTCATATCAAAATGCGTAAGGATCAGGTAGTGGCACATTATGTGAGTCATAGATGTCTTTATAAATTAATGGCCTTGAAAAATGACTTTCAAAGATACATGTGATGTGATTTAAATTGTTCATTGATCAGTTGTCTGTTTTTTTCCTCTTCAGAAGCTTATTAAGATTCTGTCTTTGTCAATAACTGTTTGATGTGGTCACCTACGCTTCTGGGGATTATGTGATGGCTACATGATAATAATAATAACGGAAATCCTTCTAGAAACCACGAGAAAGAAGAACCACACCATTCAAGCTCAAACTCTACTATGGTTAGCAAAATAAGAATATTATCTCATTTGATGGAAGCCATCTTTCAGAAAACAATTTGCCATTGTAAAAGTGGGATTGTGAATTTTAAGGTTGCTAGTCCAAATTACCACAATTAGGAAAATGTGTTGCCCTTATCCTCTGCTGCTGCCCTTCTGCATGACATTTATATTACAAAGTGTCATGTTGGTGTCAGCAGCCATATGCAGCCTCATTATACCGTATGCACATTTATTCAGAGGGTGAACATGTTGAGAGGAAGTTTTTTTCGCATCGACTCGTCTCCTGCATTTACACCGGCTTCAGCAGCTCATTAAGATTCTGTTTTGGTAAAAATCAACATGGTGATGATCTCGTTACTGTCGTACACAAATATAGAATGTATGAAAAAGTCACTTATTTCTCGCCAAAATGTGTTTTTTTTTTTCGACAGAAGTTCTTTCGATCAATCTCGGTTAAAAAGCTGAAACACGACAGTTGTGATTTCTCTCCATATTCTGATATTTATTGCTGATGGCACACTTTTAGCACGTTATCATTTTAACCAAGATAAATTGACTATTACATCACTTTGACTGAGCTATGTCTGTTGAATGGCTACAGCATTAAGTTGTTAAAGTTATTGTCAGCTGTGGACACCAATTTAGCTTCGAAAAGATGGACAGAAAATCCCAGTATAATGTTTAAGCTTTCCAGAGAGACAGATTGATTCAGTGTCTATTGGGAAGCACATTGAAAACTATTGTATGTTAGTTGTACCAGACAAATCACTGGCAGGGGAGACACACTAGTGCTGGTTGAAATTTAATTTATCAGGGGAGTCTTATTCCCCCAGATTACTCCATTTCCAGATAACTCCTCTCGCTCTCAAGGCTCTGATTTCATCATCATACTGTAGATGGAGAAAAGGTCCCAATGGGAATGTGTTCAAAAGAAGGAGTTGTTAGTTCTCATTGTGGCTGACGTGCTCAACACTAAACAAACTATTGAATGTATGAATGCATGTCATCATTTTCCGCTTGCGAGCTTTAAACTAGTTATTCCAGGAGGAGTTCTTGATCTCTTTTTTTCCCAAAACACACAAAGCATTTTCATCCCAAAGTGCCAGGATGTTAAGGCAGCTAAATTAATCACAGCACAGCCTTTACCTGTTAATTATATTTAGACCGCTGATTTTGAACAACAACAACAACTTTTTGGCTTCTGGGAGCAAATGTTGGCGTTTGTAAGTATATTGTCAGCATATTGCAGGCTGGACAAGACAAACTTTAAATGGTGATGCTGCTGAGGGCTAGACTGGGCAGTTTCTGCCATCTGCAGGACAAAAAGGACGTCACAACCAGCCGGTAAAGGGACATTTCACCCCCATCACTCAAGCGTTCTTACAAGACATCACATTTTTAAGACAACTGAAACAAAACGGCACATCATTTGGAAATAAAGAATTTTTTTTTTAAAGCTAAAAGAAAAAATGCATGTTTCAAAAGCAGTCATACAGTAGGATACAGCTCCAATACAATTCACTCTCCATATATAAGTACAATATTTAACACTATAATTTATCTTGTTGTGAACAGTTTTATTTAAAATGAACTCAAGTACTGCACTGTACTTTACTTTCGACTTATACTCCATTTCAGAGGGAAATATTGTACTTTTTACTTCACTGCATTAATTTGACACTTATAATTACTAGTTACATAATCTACTCTTTAGTATAAAAAGTATCTAAAATTGGCTCCACATAGTCATATTAGTGATAAAACAACATAAAATAATATTCTGTAATAATAACACTGTGAAATGACCGGTTATGTATCAAATGTAAGTATGTATATGTATTTATAATATATATATATACATGAATTTAAATTAGCACTACATTCATCAGCTGCAATCTTAAAGTGATGTACACATTCATACATTAATGATTATATTTCCAATAATATAAAATACATTATTCTGAAATGGGTCATATGAGTACTTTTACTTTTGATACTTCAACATTTTGCTGATTATACTATTACTTAAGTTAAATTCAGAATGCAGAACTTTTACTTAGGTAATGTTTAGATGTGGTATTTCTACTTTTACTTAGGCTGAGTAAAGGATTTGAGTCCTTCTTCCACAGTAAACAACCAACTATCTATCTATTGAGAGAAAGGAATTGTTGGGTGGACTGTCCCTTTAAGACTTTCTCTCACGTGCTTTTGGCCTCTATCGCTTTCCGTTGTTTTTCCGGAAGTGGTGGTTCAGTGTGCTGCGCTGCGCCACTGGTTCACGTAAAGACATTTTAGTGTTTAACGTTGACTAAATCCACGTCCAACAATGTCTGGAGGAACCCGTTTGGAGAACGCGAACCCTATGATCTTCCAGCGGTCCGGGGAGCGGCTGCTGACGGTGACCGACGAGGACGAAGACGTCCACGACCCCATCGACGACAGAGAAATATTCGATATCCTGTTTTCAACTTCAGCCGCTTCTTCTTCTCTGGTTTCGAGCGGTTTCACACCTGACAGATAGCTCACGTGCGTTTAACTGTGACATAAGTCATGTTTATTCTTCCTGTGACACCAGCAGCTAAGATGACGTTACTGGTCCTTTTCTGTTAAAGTTAAGTGTGTAACTGGTGGATGAACTATTCTAATATTTTACTTAAGTTAAAGTAGCAAAATACAAAAGTATTGGTATTAAAATATAGGCCCAGAAAGAAGCTGCAATACTCATCATGCTGTATGATCCATTTAGGAATAATGTATGTTAGATTACTTGATTCTGAAAATGTGGAAATCACTTTAATATTGCAGTAGGTGAATGTGAGGCTAATTTTAATGTATATATTTAAATGTAATGTCTTTATATATTGGGAAGCTTGTGAGGTTCCCTCTGGGATCATTAGAGTCTGACTGATATTCACTAATAATATTATTTGAGTTATTCAGTTGAATTTCAAAGTAATTAGTAACCAACATTATCAAATAAATGTGGCAGAGTAAAAAGTACAATATTGGCTTCTTAAATAAAGATTTAAATGTAACTACATATTGTAATAAAAGTACCTCAAAATACAGTACTTGAGTAAATGTACTTAGTTACTCTCCAGCCCTGTATACCAGGCTAATAAGGTCAACTTACATTAAGTGTAAACATGTAGCTAAATACGGCATTATATTTGCTAGCTATATTGTCCAGCATATTGTATTAAATCTTTAGCAATATGTTCGTATACATCTTGTAAACATCACTTTTTAATTCACAATGATTCATTGATTAGTTGACCTTGAGAAAAGAAATCAAACATTTAAAAAATACATTTTAATCCGTAGCCCAATTTAAGTTATTTAGTCAAAAATCACCAAACATTTATTGATCCCAACTTCTTAAATATGTGCTTTTTCTGGTTTCCTGTGTTTCATATCTTTGTAATTAGAACCTCTTTAAACATTTCATCTTGGGTTCTGTGACGTTTTCACTATTTTGTGACATTTGATAGACAATGATTATCAAGTAATTCCGAAGAGGATTAATCAATGATGAAGATGATCATAAATTGCAGCCCTTAAGCAACATTGTCAGACTTAATTGGAAATGGCAAGTATGCACCCTCTTCTACTAGACAACATATTTTTTGGGTCAGAATTCGCCTTTATAAGCCACATTCTTTAAGAATATTTAAGCAATGTTTGGCATTTTTTCTGTAAGACATTCTTTTATCCACGCGAGAATGTAACACACATTCAGACAACATTAGAATGAGTTGTAAAACAAATAAAGCTCATTTACAATCAATTAATTGAGACATTTTTTTAAATTCTATTGTGCCCTTTGTTATTTAGAGTAAATGTACAATTGAATAACTTGTTTTAACAATAGAAAACACGTATTATTGCTGTCTCCCTTAATACCATAATGACTGCATTAGAGGCAGAGCTTTTGTTGTTTTTATTGTGTTTTATATTCTTTAACTAAAGTTACATCTGATCAGATCCATCAACGACCCAGAGCATCCTCTGTCTCTGGAGGAACTCAATGTCGTGGAGCAAGTCCGAGTCAAGGTATCCTCCTTTTAACTGAGTCTTTTTGTTGTTTTACTACAAGGTGAATATAAGATAAATAAGATATTCCATAATAGACTTACAAATATTGTAATTTAGGGAAGAAATAGTTCAACTTGACCGCCATTCATCCCGTTACTCCGTCATTCTGTCCCTCATTGACCTGACAGAGACACGTTTATCTGCATAAGTTGAAATCAGTATGTTGTTTCATGACTTTCTTTTTCTTCTCAGGTTAATGATGCAGAGAGCACTGTGGGTATTGAGTTCACACCCACCATCCCCCACTGCAGCATGGCAACGCTCATTGGTCTGTCAATCAAAGTGAAGCTGCTACGCTCCCTGCCAGACAGGTTCAAAGTATGTGTGTGCGCGTGTGTGTGTGTGTGTGTGTGTGTGTGTTAGTACTAGTGATGCACATTTGACATCTCCCTCCTTTTAATTAAGTGTTAGTTCATATGGACAACATGTCATTCAATATGGGATTTCTGTGTGTTATTGTTGTTTCATTTCAGTTTAAATGAAGTGTGTTTTTCTGTTTCTTCTCAGATTGACGTCAACATCACTCCCGGGACTCACGCCTCAGAGGAAGCAGGTATATATCATACAGAGACAGCGGGCATGATGGGATGTTAGATCATATTTCCCACGAGTCGTAACACTGTAGTTGCTGCTTATTGATTGTGTGTTGTTTAAATGTTCCTTCTGATGTGGTTTATTTCGTGCAGTGAACAAACAGCTGGCAG
>CALSCE010009347.1:2991143-3001143 GCA_943593645.1 Bovichtus variegatus | reverse complement strand
AATAGGAAGCCTATGTTTAGACTTGTGGTCTGCATATGTTTCTTCATATTTGGACTAAGCTGGTTCCTGCGCTGGCTGACTCCCAGCAGCAGCTCTGTGCAGAGGCTGTTCAGTCTTTCTTGGATCTCATCACCAGTTTATGTTCGGGTTTCATTAAGAAAGAGAAGGGGAGCTCAGTGGGATGGTTAGGAAGCGAGGGGCTGGGTGAATCTCAGCCACGTCTCCCCGCTCCTCCATCTACTCAAACGCTTCTTGTATCTTCCTTTTGAACTGACTTGAGAGATGTTCTAAAGAGCAAGTGGCATCTCGTCAAACTATGCATTCAGAGTTGAACAGATGCCATGCGAGCAGAATTGGAAAAAGTTTAAAGCGCGTTTTAGCGTTCAGAGAATAGCATGTGCGTTTGTTTAGTGTGTGTGTGTGTGGCGAGTAGTAGAAACATAATGCAACATTGTGCTCCCTCTTTAGGGTTCAGCTCTGTTTCCTGTGTTAAGCATGTGATTATGACATCTCCCTGTGCATCCAACACAGAAACTCATGACCATGCCTCGTGTGTTGAGAGTGCAGGAAGTTAGTCATCTCCAGCCACAGCCATAATTTAAACACAAATGATGTCTGTGGTCAGTACACCCGTGAAGCTGTTTGCATTAGATTTACATTCAAAGAGATATAAAAGCTGCTTCTTCTTTTTATTCCCTCTAGCGCTGCATTTTTGAAACTACATGAATAAATGTAAGAAAATAGGGCGAAGCTAAAATGATATTTTCTTAATTTTGTCCCATATTTTGAATTCTATCATCTTGTTATAATGACCATCATGAATATAGTCTCATGAATTCTGGGCTATAAAGCTTCAAGCACAGCCAGAAGAATTCTCGAATGTCAACAAAGTAAAAGCCCTGTGTGTCTTGGAATTTGAATTCCATTTTTGTGTATGTTCCAGAGTTGGTTTTCACACAGTCGAAGTATTTGAAGGACATTTTGTGGCGTGTCTGGTTGGCCTACATTATATGAGTCATACGTGGAGTGACGCGTGATGACAAAGCATCTTAAGTGACTGACGAGCCTGCGGGCGAGTCGCACTAATGTTCATGTGACTGTGACAGTGTTGGACACGACGGGGGACATTTCAATTCTCTTTTTCTTCCTCCTGTCTTCAGTCTTCTTTTGTCGTTGTTTAGGATAATGAATCCAAGCACTGTTTGCCATTTAGATCTGTGCTAATGCTGCGGACTACACAACTACCTCTAGGTTCTGTGATGGACAAGAACACGCCAAGAAACACTTGAACTTGATGACATTACTCCATCGAGTCTGTTGAGACACGGGGACAGATGGTGCTGATGTCACTGAGTAACCAAGAGGAAGTATTGAGACACAACTCGGTTTCTCTTGCGCCACCAGGCTGTAGTTTTGATATGGCGGAAATAGGAGAAGTGAATATTTCTGAGATTGAATGATATTTTATATTTTTGCCCCTCCCACAATAGTGTTCAGTGTTTGTTTGTTTCCCTGAAAATAGAAATTGTGATGTCGTATCTGAATCGGTTGAATTTGAAGCTTCAGCTATCAGACAGTTAGCTTAGCTTAGCTTAGCTTAGCGCAAAGACTGGAAACGGGGGTCAACTGTGAGCCTGGCTCTGTCAAAATGTAACAAAATCCACCTACCAGCTCCTCTGATGCTCACAAGTGAACACATTATGTCATATTTGTTTGTTTGCACCTAAAGTGTGAAGTTTTGAGTGATGGATTTGTCATCTAACTCGCTGCCAGAAAGTGACTCAGGAGATTTCCCAAACTGTCGCACTATTCCTTTAAAGCCAACTTATTAATAATTTACTGCAGTTTCAGCCTGAATTGCTGATTCATGAATGTAACAGCGGGATGTAATTTGGTAAGGGCATCTGAGGCGTCACAGCAAAGAAGAAAACTGCTTTTCAGCAAATATTCCCACACATTCAATAGAAACAGGAAAAATAATGGTAATGAATTATTAGGAAACGATCCAGATAAATGTATTATTTAATGTGGATGTGTTTGTTTCATTCTCAGTCATTTCACCAGTATCAGTTCCAGTACCTGCAAAGATTCAATGTTTGACATGTGGAGTCACATTAAGTTCCTGTTGCACATTTGTTTTGTGTCAAGGCTAGGTACTGATTCAACAGTGTGGCCATGTTTTTCATGATGCAGTGGCCTCTGTGGGGAACACTGGCCTTTTTAACAGCTCAGACAGGTTTTTCCCCCTCACTGGAAACTGGAGCATGGTAAAGAAAAACAGCTGAGGACAGAGGAGAAAGCCAAGGTGTCTCTTTAAGACGCAGCTCTGGGGCTAGAGAGAGAGACAGAGAGAGAGAGAGAGAGAGACAGAGAGAGAGACAGAGAGAGAGAGAGAGAGAGAGAGAGAGAGAGAGAGAGAGAGAGAGACAGAGAGAGGGAGAGAGACAGAGAGAGGGAGACAGCAAGAGAGACAGAGAGAGAGAGACAGAGACAGACAGACAGAGAGAGACAGAGAGAGAGACAGAGAGAGGGGGAGATACAGAGAGAGAGAGAGAGAGAGGGGGAGATACAGAGAGAGAGAGAGAGAGAGAGGGGGAGCTACAGAGAGAGAGAGAGAGAGTATTGAAGTGCAGCCGATGTGTGTTGCGAGGCAGGAAGTGTGACACAGAGCACAGGAAGTGGCTGCTGCTGTGGAGCTATGCTAACCCTTCGTCCAGCAGCTTTAGGGGCTGGAATCAATTCACTTTGAGTTAAATTGAAGCTGTTTCTAATGTTCTAACACTGCATCACAGGGGACGGCTTTTCTTTTTGAAGTTTTTTTATTATTATTATTTTGTTTATATACATCTGATGTGGGAAGGCCTGCTCATGTCTAATATATTTCAGAGTGAATGCAAGGAAGTATACAACCCATCGTGTCGCCTCATTTGTCCTTCCTCTCCTTCAGTTCTTGCTGCCTGCTCCCTCTTTCTATTAATCTTTTACTTTTCCATTGGGGGCGTCAGTGCGTGCATGTTTTCACACACGGTCAAAATGATAACCGGTCTGTCATGTTGAACAGTGCCTCCTCTGCACTGACGTCTCCGTTCTTTACTCTTCCCAGAGTATACACAGAAGTACAGTGTGAAATCAATGATCTCCGACACCACACTGTGGTCCTCTTCATACAAGAAATACACTGATTTATCTGACGTCTTATAGTAATTAAATGTCCAATTTCCCAAAAACTTCCATCTCGTCTAATTTTGATTCAATGAAAAAGAAATCACGAAGACACTGATCATGGATGTTGTTACTGTTTGCATTTCAAAGCAAATGAGCAAATTATTTGAGAAGAATGAGGATTTATACATTTTTGAAAACGGGCATCGGCTGTGTAGTTTTGCGTGGCAATACTGGTGCATTACTGTGTTTTAAATTGAAGAGTAATTATTTATACTTTATGCATTTTTTTAAACCAGTCGTTGTGTTTTTGGTTTTACGCATTTGTCACTAATAAGACCCAATTTGTGTCAAAAATATGTGCTGTTTGTCGAACAAAACAAAAAAAACTATATAAAAAAAGATGTCAAAACTTAAAGCATTAAACATCTTTTATCAGATATAATTTAGAGCATCATAAATCCTTGGAGGTAGGTTATATATTTAGTTGGACTGCTACCTGAATGACTAATAATCTCCACAGAAATCTGATTAATTTTTATAGAAATCGGATTTATATTTTGCCAGTTTGTAAAACCATAATGCAGATTTAACTTTAATCCCGAACCGCAGTGGGAACCCCAGCACCCCTCCCCCCTCCCCCAGGTGGGGAACTGAAAAAGAGGAAGTGGTGTGTGTCGTGTATATAAGGTTTGTGTGTGTTGAAGTGGGACTTCTCTGAATGTGAAATGTGAGTTTAGAGGAAGAGGAATCAAGAAGTTCAACTCTGCATAATGTTTTGTTTTTTTAAAGATTTTTAGATGCTGCTAATCTTCCGCATTTTTCTGTTTTCAGCTGCATGTGGCTGCTCTTCACGTTTTGCATTTTTATGAGGAATGAACTACGGTGCTTCTTCTACTGTCTTCTGAACATACTGCTGATTCTTCTATGGACACAGATTGAGTAAGTAGCGCTGATATTTCTTTCCACCGACCGATTTTCACGATGTTGTAAAAGGATAAAAAAAACGAAAACGTTTTCCATCATTAAGATCACCAGGGAAGTCACACGAAACTGGACTTAAGAAATGATTCACGTGTGTGCAGTGTGACACCAAGTAAAGGAGATTGCATGGTTGTGTTATTTATATGTCTATGTACGTATTTATCGGTCACCAAGAAGAAACGGGGAAGGTGGTTGTGTTGCACGTTGTCCGGTGATGTGATCGACCAGGGTTTCATAACTTCTAGAAGCGTCTGTTTAAAAAATGTGTGCAGGAGCCTCTTCTCGTCTGCTGAAAATAAAGGTGTCCATATTTAAACATACTTAAGTCACATCTGGTTACACAGCACATGTATCAAGAGAGGGAACACACACACACACACACACACACACACACACACACACACACACATTTCTTGTTCAAAAGAAATCCCTCTAAGACAAATGCACAAGGTTCTTTTCGACAGAAGCCGCTCGTCTGTGAACGTTTTTGTGACAAAATGTTCACCGCTCATTTCTTTACTTGAAGAATGTCGAAGAGGTAAAATTAACCTGCTGAGTCGGAGTCTGAAACGACAGCAACAGAACCACATCTGTTGCCAGATACTGCTGCTGTGCGTGTGCGTTGTGCAAGTGCATGTGAACACACCACAGGATGTTAGCTTAGCCACTCAGCACTGTTCCTGCACAGCCGACACATTTATTACTACCCCGGGCTACATTCAGAAAGTCTAAAATTACCTTTTCTCTCTAAGTTCATGTTCACAATCAGCTCAGGTCTGGAGCTTTTTAAACGACGAGCAGCACTGTGCATTATCCATCCAGAGGAGACGGACACACCGGTAGATCTTTTTTTTTTTTTTTTTTACGTTGTTAATTGTGGAATTACGCGAGCTGTGTTTGATTTGTCTTGTTGCTTCTGGGACCTTAACGTTTACTGTTGAGCTATTTAAGCGTTTGGCCGGAATTGAGTTAAAAGTAATGCGAGGTTTCCACGAACGTACCCACTCCCACCCATCATCACCCCTGTGAAGCCACAACGTGTTTCTGCAGTGAACCACAGTCTTTTTTTTTTTTTGTTCTTCTAAAGTGTGTGTGTGTGTGTGTGTGTGTGTGTGTGTGTGTTCTAATGAGGTCGAGGAGCACAGGAGGTTCAGTGGCAGGATGAAGAAACGTTTTTATGGCCATTTGTAAACTGAAACATGTGTTAGCATAATTCAGTGTGTGTGTGTTTGTCTTGATGGTGTCTCTTCAAAGGATCCACACCCTCTCCCCTCTCTCTTTCTCTCCCCCTCTCCCCCCTCTCTCCCCCTCTACTACTGGCTCTCTGTCTGTCAAAGGAGCCATTGTGAATGCTTAGCTAATATTAGGCTGCGTGAGTAAGAGATTGAGAGGGAGAGAGAAGTTGTGTAGTGCATTTTAAATTTTCAACACACAGGCCCGTGTCCTTTTGGCGGAAGTTGATGTCTTTCTGCATTCACTCCGAGCTGCTTCAGTATCATCAGCAAATCTGGCACCAAGTGAGAGTCGGCTCGTTAAATGGACTGGGTTCGCGATTTCTAGTCCTTTTTTTTTTTTTTTTTTTTATATATATTTTGGTGTATTTTGAAGAACATCATAAAAGTTGTGGTTTCTAAGGGGTAAAGGAGGTTTTTTCTGTTGCAGTCCCCCAATTCTGCTGGTCCTACTCTCACATCTGCAGTTGTGTCTGTGTCATTTCATCACTGCTGCAGGAAATGAGTCGATGTGTTACTCTCTATATCCGGATATAAACTGTTAAAGCCACTTAGTCCTATTTGAACACATTTCTTAATAGACTTATGTAAGTAAGACTGGACAGTTTTCAGTCTCATGTTATGATAATCTACCTTTTTAAGATCACTTTCTCAGGACAATCGCTGTAATGCGATAAGGGATCGAGATGCATTTCCCCAGCACAGAGGGTTCAGACGTGGAGGAAGCCAAACAGAAACATCTGTCGTTGCACAGTGGAAACATGAAAGTGTGCGTTTGGCTTTAAGTCTTCAAATCTGCCAGCGCGGCTTCACAAGCCAGCTTTTTGTGGAGAACTTCACTGTTGCCGGTGAGGTTTTCCCGTAAAGTTTGTTTTTTATTTAGCAAAAACCTCACCCCGACCAAGTTTTGTTTCATGTGCCTCGACTAAAATATGACTTAAATACTTGATGAGTTGTGTCTTAGTCATTGTCATTACTTACGTAATATATGTTGGCTCACAAATGCAAATAATCGGCTACTTTTCAACGCTTTATATCGTCATAAAACGACTGCTTTGAGATATTGGGCTGTTGGTCATTTTAGTTTCCGTCTAGAATGTAAGATTCGTATATGAATGGTTTGTATCGACGCCTTCTCCACAAGAAGCTCCACACATGTTTCCACACATGTTTCCTGAGGAATTCTAGCCTTAAATGTGAATAATGTGTAGAAATTCAACGTTATATCATGTAGAGTAAGCTTTTATTAAGTGAATTATACAATGTTAAGTCTCTCCATGCAGACATCATACACATTTGCAGCCTTTATGATACGTATAGCGTGTTTAGGCTCCGACACTGAGTTTACTCTGCATGTTGTCCTGTTTATTGGCTCTCACTCAGGGTTCAAGCTTATTTTCTGTGGCTTTCTTCCATCAAAGTCTATATCGGGAAATGACTGATGGTCATATTAGCAATAAATGTAAACGGCTTATCTTTTTTAATAAGACCCTCACTGGCCCATGAATATATATATATATATATATATATATATATATATATATATAACTGTGATGCCGATATGGTCGAGGTTGTTTTACTCGACCGCATCACAGAGATGGTTTGTAAAACCTCATGTGAGGTCTACATGAGTTTAAATTTAAAAAAAAACAAATGCTACTTAGAGCATGAGAACATGCTTAAGAATGCTAACATGCTAATGTTTAGCAGGGATACTGTTTACCATCTTTCATTGTGCGCTCGAGGTGAAGTCAGGAGGTCACCACAGTCATGAGGATTCATCCTCTGGGGACCATCTCTGCAGATGTTTAGAGAGGGTCCAGAGATTTACAGATTACCATTAGCTACAGCGGCTACAGAGGGAGCCTGAGTTAACCTCTCACACCTCTGAGTGTCACGCAGGAGGCCAGCGGATCGGGTGTGCTTGGTGTAAGTGACCAGTACCGGGAGTCTAATGAAGAGCAGTCGTGCTCCAAACGTCAGCTGCAATAAATAACGTAGAAGAGAGAGAGAGAGAGAGAGAGAGAGAGACACAATCTCAAAATCAGTTTTCAGTTGGAAACGTTGAAGGTGACAGAGCATTGAGATTCGATGATAAGGAAAGGTCACGGGGTGAAACTGACTACTAGAGACTGGGCGGGGGGGAATATGGCTGACAGGGGATGCAAGGACGGACGTCAAGACGGTGTAAATATGTGAATAGAGCAGGCATAAGGAAGAAATCAGAGACAGAATGATGATAACCAGTGCAGTGTGAGGCGAAACGAAGGAGCGATGCACGATTTGAGAAAAAGAAAGTGAGAGGGAGGAGGCGAATGTGAAAATGATGCGCAACTCAGATGCAGAGTATCATCATCCTGGCAGGCGGATGGCTGCGGTGCTGGAGCCGCATGGTGACTTCCTGTTTGTCAGCAGCATACAGGAAGTAACAGGCCTCTAGAGGATGGTCTGACTGTGTGTGTAGCTTAAAATGAAGTGGGAGGCCTTGCTGTGTGAGGGGAAACGGGCTAAATTTAAATGTGAGTCTGTAATATGCTTCATATTTGTTTGTTCTTTATGGCATTTTACCTCCTATGACCTGAGTGCAGTCAGTTGTCCTTAAAGATGGAACAGGTTGAATGGATGTTGTCGAACTGATACTGTTGGCCTGTTGTGGTTCACAGGTTAGATTTACCTTCATGAATATCAATAACCAGTGTGCATTGTTTATATGACTGATGCCTCTCTACTCTGAACTCATGCGTATCGATGTGTGTATCAAACCGTGCAGTTCAGATGAGGAAGTTCTGTATTTGACTCTTCTCGTGGTTTAACAGAAAGTTGTTGTTTTTTTTGGGGGGCCGTTAAAAAGGGTAGGGTTTTTTACTATTTTTAATCAAAGTTTTTTGTATTCAGATCGTTGTTTCCATATATTTTCTGCCAGCAGTGACAGTCTACAGGTAGAAACCTGCTGCACTGCTCTCAACATGCGTGTTGCACATCGGGCCTTTTGCGTCAGCTCCGTTACTCTTTAAGCTTGTCTGACTCGTCTCGGCCACACTCGATTTTAAAAGTGAATTCTGAGCTCCAGCACCAAAAAGTAATGTGATTTTAAGCCGACAAACTGCACTCTGGTCACTGTTAGTTTTATGACCCTGGCACTAAAGCCAATAATGAGAATGGCAATAGTTATTGCGAATAAGATTAATCTACAGCATCACATTTAGGATGAACCATTCTCTGTTGTAGCTCTTCACTGTTTAAGTTAAGAGTATTTTACATAAACATTTTTTCCAAGTGCAGCTTTAACACTTCCCAATTCCCAGAGGTATTAGCACAGAAACCGATGCATTGTGTGATTGTTTGTAAGAAAAGTCCTTGTGAAGCTAAACTCCAGATACAAAGCAGGGTTTGAAGTCATGTTTTAGGGAACTCAACACTCCAGTTCCTGTTAGATAAAACCTTTATTGTACGTCTTGTCATTTCCTGTGAGCTCACTAGTAGCTGAGCTTATTAGAGTTATTACTTGTTGTTCATCACATGTTTTGAGCCTTTTTAAACATGCTCTGCACAGACTATGTGCAGCGTGTCTGTACTTTCAGTGCTTCAAGTGTTTCACTTCATTGTGAACACACCCTGCAATATTTGCAAGAAGCAGCAATAGTTTTTTTTCAAATCTCTGAAAATTCTCCATGAAAACTTTTATGCACATTTATGCAAATAATAAATTTAAGAGGCGCAGAATTAAGCCACAATCTCAACAGTTGGAAAGAGCCTCTTCTTTCTCTTCCCCTTTCCTTTACCTACAACTTGTTCTCTCAGGTATACTGTCTCTCACACTCCACTACACATTTCTGAAGGGATGTTTTGAACCCTGAAGGTCTGTTCACCACTCACTGCCGTCTCAGCGGTTACAGGAACTAGAAAGCGCTGATTTGTTTAACAGGATAAAGCCTGTATGAGGCTGAGGTGTGGTGAGCACATGGTAACCACCGGAGCACCGTAGAGGCTGAGATCCCTATCAATCAAAAAAAAATCCCATATCTCAAATATGTCACAAGACACATTTAAGGAAGTGACGTCTTATGCACAAAATGTATTTACTTTGTATTCACAGAGAAAAGTTCATGATCCCTTCAACACAATAAACGCATCTAGTTGCCATTAGAGAAAAATGCACCTTAAAGCACTCAAATGTATTGCCATTAACTAAACATGAGAACCACTACTACCGATACTAAACGGCATGAGAACCACCGCTCGTCTCTGGAGGACAAAAAGGTTTGCATGAGTAATGCAGAAACCTTTTGTCGTGGTTCTGTACTGTAGGTGGAAAGATAACGATGGACTTCTGGTTCGTGGGGAAACCCTGGAACTCTCCAGTTTGGGGAGAATCTGCTGAAAAATCTTCCAATACCAATTTATATTGTTCCATTTGATTAAGTGTGTGTGTGTGTGTGTGTGTGATCTGTCCTTCAGGGTGCAGCGCCCAGTGCAGACAGAGTAAAGTGGAGCGAGGAAGATGCCAGCGCCTCCTCCCCCACCACCTCCAGGGCCTCCCCCTCCTCCAACTTTTGCTCTTGTAAGTCATTCTAGCTGTCTGTCTGTCTGTCTGTCTGTCTGTCTGTCTGTCTGTCTGTCTG
>CALSCE010009347.1:2967051-2991133 GCA_943593645.1 Bovichtus variegatus | reverse complement strand
CTGTCTGTCTGTCTGTCTGTCTGTCTGTCTGTCTGTCTGTCTGTCTGTCTGTCCACACAGTGAGAGCTGCTGTCCCCGTGACCCTGCTCAGCAGAGACATCTGGTGGATAAATCATGTCATGTGATCCTAAATGCTCTCCGCTCACTCCATCATCTCCTTTTTTTATTATGGTTTTGAAATCGATTTGACACGCAAAGATGAATGAAGTCACAAGTAGTTTTTTTTCCTCTTTGCCTGTATGTGTGTTTGTGTTTTCAGGCCAACACAGAGAAGCCAAATCTTAGCCGTTCAGGGCAGAATGGAAGGAACGCCCTGTTGAGCGATATCTGTAGTGGTTCCAGATTAAAGAAAACTGTTACCAATGACCGCAGTGGACCCACACTCGACAGTAAGTCAAGACATCTTTAATGGCACTCATTATTATTTTTACATGTCCCCAGAGAGAAAAGTTGGTTTGTAGCTTGGTCACGCTAGCATAGTCACATGGCTTAGTTTAAAAACAACAATAAGTCACTATGACGCAGTACAACTCAAAGCACAGACGACACCAGACTCCTGGAGAGACGGTTAATGGGCCCCAACGGGCCACAATACCCACGTCACATGTTTATTTAGATGTGCAGCACAACAGAATGTATCATTTGTAGAAAAAGGATTCTGTAAATGAACAATTCATATAATATTTTGTGTCTATCCCCTTAGAACCCAGAGGTGGAGGTGGAGGTGGAGGAGGAGGAGGAGGAGGAGGAGGAGGTGGAGGTGGTGGTGGAGGTGGAGGAGGAGGAGGAGGAGGTGGTTTTGGCGGCGGGGCTACAGCTGGTTTAGGAGGCCTGTTTGCGGGAGGGATGCCAAAACTGAGGTCTGCAGCAAACAGTGGTAAAAATGGTAAAAGAGAATTTATTTCCTAAATTAAAGTTTGCATGTTGTCTAAAATTGCCTGTAGGTGAGTGTGAGTAGGCGTCTGTCTCTATGATTGAATCAGAATCAGAAAACCTTTATTCGTCACACAGGAAGTCACATCTAGTAACACCTCTAAGGCCTTGTTTAGACTGACAGCCCAAATCAGTTTTTTTGTCACGCAATGACGAGGTCAAATCCAGAGTGACAGAAGTTGCAAATAAAGTTTCAAGATTTGATTTGAGAAACAAATCAGATGTGTCTGCAGTCTGAACTTTGCCTAACATAGTTCATGTTATTATTGCCTTGTCTCTTCTCCAGACTCAGGACCCAGCCGAGGACCCGTGCTCCCACCAGGAGGCCGCTCTTGTGGGCCCACCCCCTTCGGCGGGGGTGGAGGCTCCACTGGCCCTCCTAGACTCCCAGGAGGCCCTGCTGGTGTCCGTAGCAATGCCCCTGATCTTCCCAAGGGCCGGCCAAATCGGCAAGACACTCCAGGAGGCCCCCCTCCTCCTGTACCCAACACACCTCGACCAAACCAGAACTTCCAGTCTCGTGGGGGCCCACATCCACCGTCGGTCCCTGGAGGACCCAGGCCCAGCCCAGCTTCCGGACCTTCACCTCCAAGTGTTCCACCAGGGAGGCACGGACCTCT
Source organism: Bovichtus variegatus (assembly GCA_943593645.1). Taxonomy (NCBI): domain Eukaryota; kingdom Metazoa; phylum Chordata; class Actinopteri; order Perciformes; family Bovichtidae; genus Bovichtus; species Bovichtus variegatus. The sequence goes on along the minus strand of CALSCE010009347.1, from coordinate 2,989,580 downwards.
CCCTCCCCCACCAGGAGGCTCCTCAGCCGGGCCAAGACCAGGATTCTCCGCTCCTTTTCCACCACTCCCAAACAGCAGCCGACCTTCCTTACCGCCCGCTCCTGGAGGGAGGCCTCCGCTTCCTGACGACCGACCCCCCCCACCACCAGCTCCTATGGGAGGCCATCGGCCATCTATGCCCCGCGATGTGCCACCTCCTCCTCCCTGTGTCAACTCCAAGCCTTCCTCCTCTATCTCCTCCCCCGCCTCTCGTCCCTCAGTTGGTGGGGGTGCGCCCCCTCTCCCGCCGGGACGACCTGGCCCCCCTCCTCTCCCACCCACCCCGGCTGGAGGGGACGACCACAGCACCCCTCGTCTGCCCCAAAGGAACATGTCACTCAACAGGTACTGGTAAACGTTAATGATTCTGCCATTAATCTGTGTTTGTTGCATTGAAGCCACATCACTTCCCATTCAGACGCTGAACATGTTGATGGCCCAATCTATTTTGGCCGTGTCAAAGTTTGCATAGATTAAAATTTAATAGCTGTTCTGTAATGCTTCAGCTCACACTTCATGCAAACTTCTTCTTCTAGCTTCCCCTTAAAAAAAAGAACTGCCCCTTTTTTTTTAATTTTTTTTGTTTTACTTAAAATAAAGTTGTTTAGTCTTTCTTAACTTTTGCACACGGGTGGGAGCCGCTTCCTGTAGCGTTGAGGCAGGTGATCTATGTCAACTTTTACGTTTTATTCTGTAATGACATTTCCGAAGCAAAGGTGCAATGATCGGTCCTCTCTGCAGTGAGCTCTGCCTAACTGCTTGTTCTCTGTTTTATTGAATTATTGCTACAAATATTGTAGAGCATAAAATTGTGTTTCTCCTTTCCAGCCATGGTCCACCTCCACCACATGGTCGGACGGGATCTCTCCCTCCTCCACCAAACGAGAGACCTCCATCTCTTGGGAGGAACCCGTCGGCCGCACGCACAGGTGAACAGCCTCGATTGATTATTGATCAGTGTCTGACTGCTGCATACAAACCATATGACAAAGATGAGAAAGTTCAAGATGCAGCGTGTGCCTCCCATGTGGAAATACCATTTACATCAGGAGTCTCTGTGAATATTGCACCATAATGCAGGGTCAGTGATGGAAGCTAATTTCATCAGCTAACCTGTCAATTTTCTACCTCCATAGGGCCTCTTCCTCCCCCTCCTCCCTCAGGTCGTAGCGTGGGTGGGGGCAGTGTGAGGTCATCGCCAGCTCCTTCTCCTATTGGTCGACCGGGCCCGGGACCTGGCAGTAGACCTCCCCTCCCTCCGGACAGGCCGGGTGTAGGAGGGGCCCCTCCTACTCCACCCATGGGCAACGGCTTCCAAAACTCTCACCACAACCAGATACAGGGTAAGTAAATCCCTGAAGGTGCTAACATCGTATATTTGAGTATTCACAAGAATGTGTGGGGGAATGAAGAGTACACAATGTAATTAATGGGACAAAAGATCTAGATTTCACCAGTAGAGGGTAAGATGGACAAGCAAAAGTGCATATCCTGTATATTTAAGGAAAATAAAGCCCCTATCATTTAGCAAAACAGGGGTCTTGTATATAAAACCATGTGTGCCAGTTGTAGCTTTGCAGGCAGATGGTACACTCTATGCCTTGTAGAGGATTGACTGTCTCTTTCAAAGACTGCACTCTCCCAGTTTCTACAAGAGAAATCCTCGCCCTCAGTGTTGTTTTTACCACATGAGTTCCAATGTGTTCAACTAATGCAGCAAAACCCACTGACCTCCCGTTTGTGTTGGTTTTATGCCACTGAACCAAGGGAGTCAGTTTGATTTGGAAGTGTCAATGGAATCTAAATGTCTCGCACTGGAAAAATCATATTTAATCATATTTCTTGAAGTCACAGTTACTTCTGAACAGATTTTAGACTCAAATACTCTGTTTGTATCCAAGTTAAAAGGTGACGACTGTAGCAACAGTGGTAGAAGCTGGAATGTAATTAATTCCTGTTTAGTTATTGTTTGATCACATAGTTCCTGATTCATATAATAGTTTTATTAATTTTGTATTTTACCTACAATGTAGAGTACATGTAATGTGAATTCTCCAATAAAATGCAACTTGAGAACTTACTGAACAAACATTTTCTTTATCTTGAAATTACGTGAAGGTTTATAGTTCATTTTACATTTTTTTTTTTTTTATTCTTATTCTCAGTGAATGTGAGAATCCTTTCACACTTGGATACATTTGAAACTGGTATCAAATTGGCACAAAAATAACAGTTTAAGTTATCAGAAAAGTTTCCCAACTTAATTTATATTTAATTTATTAAATGCTCTGCATCAACTCCTGTTACTGTGTTCTAGATGAACCTATCAACCTTTTATTTATGCTACTTATCTGAAGGAGAATACTGTTTAATGTGCCTAGTGTTTGTATCATGGGAGTTTTGTCAGTGTGATGAAGACGGACGCACTGACCTCAGTTTCTCTCTAAAAACAGATGAGTGGGAGAGTAGGTTCACTTTCCATCCAGTGTCGGACCTTCCTCCGCCTGAGCCGTACGTGCCCTTCCAGAAGACCTACCCCAGCAAGATGGCCAAGACGGAGGGCAGAGGTCAGTCCGACGCACACACACACGCACACACACACGCACACACACACACGCGCACACACACGCACACACAACTTGTATTTCATATCTCCAAAATGTTTTGGAGCCCTGCAGTCAGATTGCCTCTCATTCAGTCTTTTTGTTTTCGTAAAAGCCGACAGCCACTGAGTTTTCTCACTTTCTCACTTCAGCTGAAGTTACACAATTTGATAATTTCCCAATTTTGATATGCAGGTTGAAAAGAGTTAATACAGACAAACAAAAATAACGGTATCCTCCGAGGTATATGACTGTGACACGCTGCCACCTGGTGGAAGACAATGAAATCTACTCTGGGAAGCGAAGCAAAATACTAACTCCTCTGTGTCTTTGCTTCTTTCCAGGTTCTGGTAAAAAGGAGAGAGGAGCTCCCCCTCTTCCTCCTATACCCAGGTGAAGAAGAGGTGGCAGCAAACACAAGCCCTGGAACTACTTTTTCTCTGTCTCTGTCTCTTTGTTTTGCGCTCATTATGCTTTTATCTGCGGCATGTGGTTTTATCTGTGTTCTGCAACGTGTAAAATGGACCTGAAGTATGGTGGACCAAGTAAAAGGACAGACTCCCAATCTGCAGTCAACATTATGTGCCTCTGTAGCAGCAACGTGTCCACATTCAAAGACCAAGTCCTGTTTATACTCCGGTACACTGTGTTCAGATAAGTCGTACCTCTTCAGGCACTCGAGGGGGGGGGGGGGGGGGGGTTTGCCACCATGCTTTGGCTAGAAGAAGGCTTTGTTGACCTGGTTACTTATGAACAACAGTATTTGCATGAACCTTAATCCACATTGACTTTATTCCATTAACTAACTTTTTCATCCTTTTGCTTCCAGTGGTTGATAGATTCCATACTGTAGATTGCTTGCTAGATATTATATTTTCCCAACGAGCCACAGTTTTATAATGAATACAAACTCCCTCCTACCTGACAAATAAACCAGCATTTGGCATGTAGCATGTGTGACTTTCCCAGCTTGTTTACACAGACAGCATTATATAAAGCTACATCAACGTGTTATGGCAACATTGGAGTCCAACGGTTACAGTGCAGGGCTTGTAATGCAACCAATCAGCTTGTTCAAGTGTGTTGACAAGCTGATTGTCTTCTTTCGTTCCAGTGTTTCCCTCGTGCCTTTTTCTATTCAGGATTGTATCTTCAGGCTGCTTACAAGAGTTAAGGGAATTCGCCTTTTGTGCCTTAAATTATGTACGTGTGTTTGTTCAGCTGGATTGGATCCCCTGCTGATGTAAATGTAAAAACGGAAGCAATACAGCAGCTCGATTGACATGGAAAACTTAGTATGGCGTCTCAATTACAACATCAATGCATAGACAGACATGGAACCAAACTAAAAATGGCCACAACGTCTTGCCATCGCTGCATAAAACATCAGGGGGAAACGCAGGTGTTTAATTTGCCAAAGCCACATGTGCCTTCACAGTATGTGTATTTACATCTGTGTGTTTCTGTTGGAACCACTGAATGGTACTTTTCATTTGATTGTTAAATGTGACGCGAGCATGCATTTAATGTTTATGATTGATGTTTCAAAGGACATTGTGTGGCGTTATGGCAGCATTGGTTTACAATAGAAGTGATTCTTATTTTGCTGTTTTGTTGAAAGCTGTGTTGACTTTCTATGAAGGACCTGTGTATGTATCTTTCTGATTTAATCAAGTGGTATTGAAGGACTGTATCATTTTAAGTTATGTTTCAGAACTGTGCAGTATTATGTTTTTTGCTTCACCCAGCACTGCTTTGAATGGTCTTTTTGTGTGCGTGATCTATTATTATCATGTGTTGGGCAAAGAACCGTTTTCCTAAAGACAATCATATGGAAGTAAACCTATTTACATCAATAAATAAAATGCTTTAAGAAGCTTTATGTGCTCTACACGGGGTGAAATGTGCTTTTATTGGACTATAAAGATACTTGTGCACAAAGGACGATCATTTGATCACAGACGAGCAGATGAAGTGAATTATTATGTATTATCAAACAATATGCATCATTTACATGTATGTGCAATAAAGCTGGACAATACATTGATTCAACAGTGTCATGATATATAGGATATTGAGATATTGGCTTTTGTGTTATATCATAATACGATATAACGTAACTGCTGTCATTTATAGAACTTTCACTAGTCAACAATCTTTGATCACGTCTTCCAGCCTACAAATAAATATCATCCCATGCATATTGTGACAGTTTCAATGTACTTATGCAAGAATATGGTGGTATTTGATGTTGTCTGCATTGCCAGCAGCATTGTGCAATCATGAATTTTTCAGAGTTTTTCACGGTTGTAACTGGTTGGAGGTTATCAGGGACTTCATAAATTATTTTTAAGGCCACCAGGTTCTTTGTAGCCTATGCAGCTGTACGAGCTGCTACAATAATAACTGTCATTTTTCTCTGCTGACACACAAAAGTGAAAATGATCTTGCAGGTATGCAGAGGTGATTACTTACAGAAAATGTTTGACATTGTACACTTCTCCCATAATTAAACTGCCTCATGCCTAAAGATTTTCGTAGTATTGGAGTTGATGGACAGCCATCCTTAAACAGCTACTGTAGGTTTTAAATAGACAGCAGTAGGATTTGCCCACAAACAATATCTGAGTTCTAGAAATACAGAGAGTACATCGATGTTTGTAGGTGGATCAACTAAATTAAATAGTGTTTTCTAGTATTGTTACTCATTAATAGTTCATGTCATTAGTTAAGTTCATTAAGTTAGTTAGTGAAACAGTAGTGTAAAGGATCTATACAGCATGGTTTCGGTGTCAATATTCTCATGATAATCTCCTAAAAATTATTGGTTTTGCCTCTTTGACCACAAATAATTTTTGTAACAATGTCTCTGACAAAAACAAAAAAAAAGTTAAATGAATGTAAGGAATAGAGCAGAAAGGACAGCAAAGATGCACTTTGACATCTATTATCCAGGGACATTTTACCTGCAGTCCTAAAACTGAAGATCAGTTTTTTTGCATTGGGCTATGACACTGATATGGATGAGTGTTTCTAGAAAACTACCTAGCTCCTGGGTGTGTTCAAAGGTATGTAGGTGTATGCAGTTCTTTGATGATTCTTATTGATAGCACTTTCATTCATGCGCAGCTGTGATGGCCGAGTGGTTAAGGCGTTGGATTCGAAATCCAATGGGGTTTCCCCGCGCAGGTTCAAATCCTGCTCACAGCGATGACAGCCTTACCTTTGGTAAGTTTAATCAATTAATTAAATCTTCAATTAAAGTCTGATATGAAAGCTATTCCTGTCATACTGAAATAAAAATAAAACGTCATTATAATGCAAAATTTAAGACATTGGATAAACATTATTATATATACATACTAATATTACAGGCAGATAAAGATGGTATTAAAACTCTCTTCACTTTTCTTTATTTGAACCACTGTTGTTTCGTCACTGAAAGGATATTATGACCATATTTAGCCGGTGAATGACAAAATCAATATGAACCACTTTCTGTTTGCTGGAGTTGGTTTATGCTGCTATAAAACACGTAACGAGCTTTGAGCTCCAAAATATTTAATCGTTGACCTTATCACGCGCCGCACGCTCTCATCCAATTGGAGTTGGCGTCTGAAGAGCATCTCGGCGATGATTGGCCGAACCGCCTGTCAGTCATTCGTTTAGGGCGTTGCCACTCTCAGCAGCTGTCAGATGCAGGAGATTCTCCAAACGGCAAAAACACGGTCTTGTTCTGCAGGACAGATGAATGTCGTACGTTTCTGAGCAAAGGCGGTCTTCTAGTAACAGAGGTAAGCATTACATCTCTAAACAATTAGTTTTTAATCACATATTAATGCCAGGTGTTGAAGGTAAAACTAACCGCGCCCTTCAATTTAATCAATGCTGTATATTCCCTGATGTTTTTAGCCTGCAGCTAGCTAGCGCTAACGGTCACCTGGCGTTGACAATAGTGCTGTCATGGAAAGCAGTTAGCTTCTTAGGCTGTTTGACGTGGCATAGCATTAATTCAACTTGCTATAGTGTCGTTAGATAGTAGAAATGTGCTGTCATTGAGTCAAGCTTGTTGACTTGACCGTGCTTACTTAGCTAACGGTATGCTCAGAGGCGTAACCAGCTCGGGGTAAGGGGCACCCGGAGAGACAACGGCTTCCTCCCCCTTAAATATGAAAAATAATCCGTATTATTTTGGGTTCTTTCCAGTGGGAAGACATTACAATTCAAGCCTTCAGTTACTCTTGCTCTTTATTATTAAACTGTATATTTCTATCCTGCTTTATTTCACTTTCTCCTGCCACCTTCCTCCAGAGTGCTGATATTCCCCAGCCATCACCTGAACACTCTGACCCCATCCCATCATCACCATGGAGACCGCCAACAGCTATGTGCTGATCCACGGGAAGAACATATCCCAAAATACCCTGGCAGGCTCTGCTATGGGGCCCCACATGTCCATAGACAAGCTTTTCCCAGCTCTCCTTGAGTGCTTTGGCATCATATTGTGTGGCTACATAGCTGGGAGGTAGGGTTCTGCAAGAACACTTTACACACTTTTTTTTATTCTTACAGTAATTTGCAATACCAAAATGAAAATATGAAAGTGATAAGTAAACAACCTCTGTGATTTTTCTGTGTGTTTATTGGCTATTTCTTCCATTCCATCCTATAGGGCAGATATCATTACACAGAGCCAGGCGAAGGGTTTGGGGGCCTTTGTGTCTAAGTTTGCTCTTCCAGCTCTGCTCTTTAAAAACATGGTGCTGTTGGACTTCGGAGACGTCATCTGGGCGTTTCTCTGGAGTGTTCTGGTCGCTAAGGTTGGTGTCTATGCATCTGTGTGTGTGGTCACACTTTTACCATATGTGTATGTACTTTGTATTTAATATTGTGATTTGAGAGGATCCTTAAGACATCATGTGATAGAAACTAACAAATGAATGCGGCCTGACTTTAATGCTCCGATCCTGTGTGCAGGTGACAGTGTTTGTGCTGGTGTGTGTGCTGACTCTGATGGTGGCCAGTCCAGACTGCAGGTACAGCAAGGCTGGCCTTTACGCCATCTTCGCTACACAGAGCAATGACTTCGCCTTAGGATACCCCATAGGTGAGGCAGACACAAAACAATAACACTGATGTATTCTACACAGATTGTCAGTAAACACAAATACTGTATTTAAGTTACAAAGAGTATGCATCCCCCCTCTCTGTATTTCTAGTTGATGCTTTATATCGGAGCACATATCCAGAGTACCTCCAGTACATCTATCTAGTTGCCCCGGTCTCTCTCATGCTTCTCAATCCCATCGGCTTCGCTCTTTGTGAGGTGCAGAGGTGGAGGCAGGCCAGCCATTCACACAGCACTCTTGGCATCCTGGGAGTTGTAGTCCTACAGGTATTGTGTATATACAGGTGTTTTTAAAGTAAATACCAAACCATAGCAAGTATTACACCCTTTAGAGGTTGTAATATGTTTTCTTAGTTTGAAATTAAAATTACACTTGAAGATCTTACCCCCTGTTTTTTTTAAGTTATTTTATCTAACGCTCTTTCTGTCACCTCTGCAGGTGTTGAAGAACCCAATAGTGTTCATGGTGATAATAGGAATCGCCTCCCACTTTGCCCTGGGCCAGCAGATCCCTGCTGTGCTATCTGAGTTCATAGATGGTTTGGCTAACTCGTTTGGAGGGGCGGCCTTGTTTTACCTCGGCCTCACTATGGTAGTTTTGTTTTGCTTATTCTTGCGTTAAGCCTTACTGTACATTTACTTTGGACTACTGTTAATCCAGTATTATTTATTTTTGCTAACTTAGTATTCAACAGTTTTGAACCCTGTGGAAACATGAAGGGTAATACACATAATTAGTTTGTTGATGTTTTATCACCCTGGGGGTTTTTGTATGAACCACACCTACCATCATAGAGCTTGTTTGTGTACATGATGTACAAATATTGAGTGGTGTGATTCTCACTTTCAAACATTTTGACCTGACAAAGATCTAAGTAGGATCGAAAAATAGTCAATACACTTGTTTTTGTGCATGTGTGCTTTACCCTTTTTTCTGAATGACGCTGTATTTCTGATACCCTTGGGATGTAGGTGTAATTAATCTCCATCATTAAGTATTCTCTTTTTCTGTGGCAGGTCGGCCAACTTAGAAAACTAACCAGAGACACTGGAGTTGCCTTGATTCTCCTCATCACAGCCAAACTGTAAGCGGGACTGTGTGTGTGTTTATAATGGGAGGGTGGCCTTACTTGCAGTCATATTTGTGTATATTTAAAAGGGTTTTTAAATATCTTTTACAATATTTAGGTATAGTACATGCTTAAAGGGGTCAAATATTAGGAACACCTCAATATAATGCTGTCCAGTGCAATGCCACCACTAACTACAGCTTCAAAAATGACCATACATTTTAAATATCTCCTCTGTGACACATAGTCAACAAAAACAACAAACAAAAGCTTTAATAAAATAAGTATTTATTGCAGGGCTGATGTGCCACAGTTTTAATACGTGCCTACTTTATCTTCATTGAGTAGGGCTGCTTAAACAACTGGTCTTTGATGAAGATTTATGGATTTTTGTTCCTGTCTATCTGCCACCTCTCTCCAGCCTGGTAATGCCGCTGGTCTGCAAAGACATGGTGGATATTCTGGATGTAGGAGTGAACAGCACGAGTGCCAACCACACTAGTTTGTCTAACTTTGCTTTCCTATATGGAGTCTTCCCAACCGCACCTAGTGTGGCCATCTATGCTGCGCACTACAACATCGAGCTCGAGGTGGTAAGTACCGTTGATGTAGTAACCGTACTTTAAACGGCAATTTGCAAGAAATTTATTTTATACAATACTAAAGCAATAAAACAATATTTGAAACATTACAATAACATATAAGAGGTTGAGGGGGATTTCAAGCACTTTGTTTAAAATGCATAAATCAGGACACTTAAAAAAACTTAAGCTTTGAAGCATGGAAACGTTTTGACTTAAAAACAAGTCGTCATCATGTTGTGTCGACATTCCAAGGCAAATGCCTATCTAATGGTCAGGTCACATGACAAAATAGGCCAGAAAAGGCTCACACACACACACACAGACACACACACACACACACACGCACACACAGCCAGTCAAGCAAATTCTAATTTCTTGCTAGTATTCTGTCATTTAACTGTTTCAACTGTATGTACATTACTCAGTATTCATCCCCACACCATGACACCACCTTGTGAAATTCTTTACTCCACTTTCATGTCGTGGTAAATTATTAAGATTTTATGTAATTTTTCTAACGAGGAAAGGAAGCACTATCAACATAGACATTAGAACCAAACTGTTATAGAAACACAAGACAGCTTTGTTTGCTAAATGCCGACTAATATTTGTGTTAATTTACACCTAACTGTATTAGCTATATTTAAATGATTGTTTTGTTAAAATGTAGTTCAATATATTATTATTATCATTATTTTCATCAGGAAAAAGGTGGGAGAGAAGGAAATGTGTTGATTCATGTTAATTAAAATGTTTCAGATACAATTTTAAATCCTCTGAAGGTGATTAATTGTAAACATTTCCAATCTTTTTCTTTTTCATACAGTTTTCAAATGAATATTGTCAGATCCAAGACTGCATACGATATATTACGAGAACATAAATGCCTTGGATCCAGACGACATGTTTACACCTTTCTTTCTCCATTGTTTCTTTAGGTAACATCAGGGATGGTAATCAGTACGTTTCTGTCTGCTCCGATCATGTACGTGTCGGCCTGGTTGTTAACGATCCCGCTAATGGACCCGACCCCCCTGGTGACGGAACTCGAAAACGTTAGCTTCAACATCAGCATTGTCAGCCTCGTAGCACTGGTAAGTATGTTTGCAGACATGTCTTGGAGAATATGATTAAGAATAAAAGATGCAAAGCACTATTTGTCAGGCTTGCATGTTAGCTGTAGTTAAGAGCTGAAGGGCAGAACGTTGCTAATGACGTGTGTGTGAAGCAGATAATGGATCATTCAAGAGTGATTTCCCAATAATAAAAAGTTTGATCATGTGCCTGTCTTCCCTCAGGTGTGGACCATAGTGGTGATGTTGCTAAGCAGGAAATTCAACAGACTTCCTCACCTCTTTGCCTTAAATCTTTTCCTTGCTCAGGTCAGTCACAACTCAAGTGATTTATAAACATCCTATTGATATAAAGTTGTGTAGAGCATGTGTTTCGCCAGTGATGTTTGGAGGTTATTTAGGGCTTCTGTCTCTGTTCAGTAATCCAGGAAATGTTAATTGTGCAAATTGGCTCCTGATATTCACTTTCCTCTTCCACCTTAACCTCCTGTACTCTCCTATAGTTTTTGGTGTGTGTCAGTATGATCCTGTGGAACGTTTTAGTGACACAAGAGGATAATATGCTTGGCAAGATTATCACCTTCACTCTGCTCTACGGGTCTCTGTACAGCACCTACATTTGGACAGGTGAGCGGTTGCGAACACCTTAGTTTCCGTCAATTCCACTACATTTGACTAAATTCTAAAACATTGTGTTTTGCATGTACTCACTGGTGTTTGCATCTAAGTGTTTTTGTTCTTTTTTTTTTGTTTTGTTCAGGTTTAATCCCTCTCTGTCTGGCTCTGACTAACAGAGATGATCTGCTGAGACTCCGACCAGGAGTATTCATGATTTTGGGTTGGGGGTAGGTTAGGACACCTCACAACTTTTCTGAAAAAAACGTTTAAATTGTTATTGGTTTGATGATAACGTTGTCACAAAGCATCTCTAGAGATCATTGCATCCGAAATCTATTCAAAACAAAAATGTACTTTGCCACAGTTACATTAATTGTGTGTGTATGTGTGTGTGTGTGTGTGAGTGTAGGGTTCCCTTCCTGATGGTTGGAGGTCTTCTGTTATTAGGAGAGAGGACTGATACCATAGACTCTGCCTTCTTCTATGGTAGAGCTCAGGTTAGACATTATATCCTGTTTTCTCTCTGTACTGTTTGTATTTCCTCCTGTCTTCTCTCTTGCTTCTGCTCTGCTCGACTGTTTAGTTCCTATTTAAATCTGTCATGGAGATCTTTACTTGTACTTATAATTAGGAAACTTCAGCAGTCCAGAAAGTTTAATTAATAATCTGTTCTCTTTTCCTCCAGATAATCAGCACAACAGTGGTGCTTGCAGTCAGCCTGGTGCTTGGTGCGATATCTCTGATGGGTCTCAGTCAGGGGGACAGGGAGCAGAGCGGCTACGAGGCCCTGAACAGAGCTGCTGTAACAGGCATCACTGATGAGCTGGGGACCTCTGGTGGCCTGGAAGATCCACAACACCAACAACAACAGCCCCAGATGGCAAATTCACCTGCCTGCAGCACCCACTCCGGTAGCTCTGATCTGTGCCAAGACCTTTTTTTATTCTGAGTTGGATTGAAAGCAGTCCTCTGTATGGTGACGAATTTAGGTTTCTGAAATCTCATTAACATTTACCTGAATAAAAACAAATCTGGACGTAAGATGATTGTTTTAAAATGGCAATAGGGCTTTAGAGGAAAAATATAAGAACAGTTGAAATGAGTCCATAACTTTAACCAAACAATACTCACCAGATGATGTACAGTAAATATGTTGTATTGTCTGTGTTGTGTTGCCAGACCTCCACGGTTTCTCTCCTCTCCAGCCTATACCTGACATGATAGCCAGCACACAGACGGAGCTCACAAACGGCACAGGTAAAAAAAACTAAACACAAATTTGATTATTAACTTTCCATATATGTAAATTGTGACATTTTATTTGCATGAGCTGTTAGTAAAGATATATATATATATATATATATATATATTTTATATTCTAAGACCATAGAAAATAGTACATGTGCTCAGTTTTAAAAGATTGTGTTTTGTTCAGTTGAATTCGGACTTGCTTTTCAGTCAGTAATGTATCTAAATCAAGCCAGACCAGCAGTAGTCTGTATAATAAAATGGAGAACTAAGATTCATTTTATACATTCATATCTTAACATCTTTACAAAGCTCCCTGAGGCAAATGTGTCATTTGTGATATTGGGCTATGTAAATAAGATTGACTTGACTGAGTATTGAGATGTTAAAAAAAATATATATATATATATAAAAAGAAATATCATATTTTTTAAAATGTTATGAAAGATATGCAGTCATGTGAAACATCAAGAAAAATGAGGACGTGAGGAATTTTTCCGATCGTCTTGGAATTTAACGGTTAAGTTTCTTTTCCTCTCCAGGCCACAGTGGGGCGCTGTGTGACGAGCAGCAGCAGGGTTCTTCCTCCTCTGAGCAGCCGCTGAACCTGCCGCCACCTGGGCTTCAGACCACTGATGACAAACAGACAGTCAGACATGTCCTGCTCTGTCTGCTGCTGTTTGTCAGCCTGCTAGCGGTGAGAATAAAATACTCATTAAGTGTCTGTGTGATGACAAATAAGCAGGAAGTAAATGGAAGTTTAAAATAAATCGGCTTTAGTTTGCCGGGCTGACTTATACAGACTCAGTACTGTGTAACTGTTCTGATGCCTGATTGGTCAGTGGTTCTGTCTGTATGTAGAACCTGTCCAGCTGTCTGTGGTGGCTGTTCAACAAAGACCCAGGAAGACTTTACCTCGAACTACAGTTCTTCTGTGCTGTGGCAAACTATGGACAGGTACGTGTGTGGGTTAAATGTGTAAACCTGAGCGGTTATAAGTGCAAAAATAATATGTCCAACTGTAACTAGTATTCTCTTCATTCTCTTTACTTTCCCAGGGTTTCCTGTCCTTTGGGATCTTTGGTCTGGACAGACACCTCATCATCTTGCCCTTCAAGAAGAGGTGAGGCAGATTTCAGAAGCTTATCTATATCATTTATCATGGTTTATAGATTCATTTGAGATCAAATGAGAAAGGCAGAACTGGAACAATGTTTGTGTCTGTGCCAGGTTGCTCGGGCTGTGGCAGGGCAGGGACGCTGAGGATTTGAGTCCCTCAGCTGTACCAGAGGAAGTCAGACTCACCTGCACCCAGTTTGTCCGCTACCACAAAGACCAGTGTGTACAAGACATAGTGCACACGCGCAGGTACGAGTACGGGTTTGTGTCATGTCTTGTGTATCATACAGTACGTTTGTCTTCTATGTGTAAATATGTGCTGAAAAAGTTCAATCAAATTCCTTCTGCTTGTGGGATTAATTGTTCCGTTAACGAGGAAATGCACTGGAGTTAAGCCTGAGGACAGTAAATGACCATGGAATATCTCATGCCAGCTTTGATCTTGCTCTCTTTCATAAACTGCTTGGCCGTGTCCCTGCAAGATGAATGATGACCCCGTTCATTTCCACATTATTACTGTGATTATTTTGCTTCCTTATGACTTTTCAATGGTTTTCTCTGCATCCTCTCTGCATGTTATCTATCTGTTGGTCTGTTTCGCTGCAGTTACTGATGTTCTCTATCAACTAAGTCATTATTTTGCTTAAAAAAAATTCTAATTGAACTATTAGACATGTATACTATACGTTGTACCTTTCACCGTAGTTTGCTTAATTTTGCAGATATTAATATTTATATCAGATAAGCATTAGCTGTGATTAATTACTATTGTAACAGTCTAATTCTTAAGAACAGAAAATAGCTAAATTTGCTTAACTATTTAGATTATTCACTTGTTTACTTTTTGGAGGTAAGCAATGTGAAATCTTGCAATGCTTTAAATGTTGAATCTAAAATGTAGCCATTACAAAACTTTGCAAAAACTCTACTAACTGAAACATTTCGTTTTCTGGATGTTTTAAGTTTTAGGTGCTTTTCTTTTCTTTTATTCTAACATAAAAGAATATTTACACTATTCCTTTCTCATCTTTATAAATCCTTGTCTTTTCCTTTCTTCCCCTCGTATTTTCTTTCTCCCTCCCTGCTTCCCTTTGCCTGCCCTTTTCCTCGTTTTTTTTTTTTTTTTTTCTTTCTTCTCCATCACCCCAAAGTGGCTCAGGGGACAGTGTGAGCGCTTCGACAGGTGAATCCTTCCTCTGATAATGACAGGTTTGGAGGACGACAAGAGGAGGAGAATGGGTCTTTGGGACGTTCCCCCTCCCATCAGACTCAGTACCTACACCCGTATCAGGATTTTCCAGAGCAACTAAACTACAAGCAGCAGAATCTGCACCAGATTCCCCAAGGTCACCATCCAGCTGAATCCTGTGGCCAATGTTCACTACCACCCCGACCCCAGCTTGAGCCTGAGAATGAAAACCAAGCACATATTTTCAACTCCGATATCCCAGAGGAGCAGATTCCCCATCTCCAGTCTAACCATGACCCAGCTAATCCTCACCACCTACACCAGCATGGTCTTGCTTCGAGCCCACCCCATCTCCATCTACATCCCCAGTCCCATTTTGAAAGTGCGTTTCGGGGCAGTGACTTTGCAGACTGGCTGGTTGAGCGGGGCCTGTGTGCTGGGCGAGCCGAGGCCATACTGTACGCCGCTCGACTTCAGCAGGGAGGAGTGTTGGACCACCTGACGGGTCGGCACAGCTTCAGGGATGAACCCTCCCTGCTGTACTGCTTCACACAGGGGACAGAGGGAGAGAGGAGGGGTGGTCCCACATCATGTGAGAGGGAGTGAGGAGAGAGGAGATATATTTCAAGGCATTTTTGCTCACTCAGGCTTCACCCTGTTGCAAAACTTTGAAAATAGCTGGTTCCTGCTGCGGTGAGGCTTCATGTGCAGTTCGTTGAATAACTCCAGGTGACATGAAAGCCATAAAATACAAGAATAACAAACTGACAAGCAGAAAGGGATAAATGGTGTCGTGGAGACGGTTAAGAAAGAATGAGAGGAGGAAAAGAGTGCTCCCTGCTGGTACTTCTCCTGGCTCAGGAACCAGTTTTCTTGAATCCTTTATTATTTATTTATTTTTACATGTTTTCCACTGCTCTGAACTGAGCTGGCTTTGATCATAGCTTTTTGATTTTAGTCCCCTTGAGATGTGAAACGGGATTTTTCTGAATCTGACAAATAAGCTTTGTTTTAAAGGACAAGCTGCCATTCATCAGCCTGTTGTCCTCTAATATCGTATTATTTATGATACATTTGCGTGCAAGTGGTGAGAAGACCATAAAGTAAGAGCAGACCAGTAAACTGATGTTACCGTATGTTTGCTCTGAGCCAATGAGCTGCAGGGCTGCTCACTGAAAGCCAACGGCGTTCCCGCCTGCTCGTTCTGTTTTATGTTGTCATGTTTTCGTTCAGATGACATAAAATCATCTTAAATCTGCCTGTTATTTCAGTATTTGATATTTAGCACGTTGTGTCTTTTAACCACTCTGGTCTACGTTGACTACTTGCATGACTCGGGGCAGTACAGACTTCTGCTCAGCACTGAACCTTTTGCACTGACTGAATAATAACATTCTTCGCGTTTTTAAATGATGCAACTCACTGGATATTTGTCTTGTGGCGGTGCTGCAGAAGATTGTTATCTTTGCATTGTGTAATTCTGTTGCCACTGTCGATTTGAAAACTGACTGTGGTCACGTCACCAAATGGACTTATCGGCCATGGTGGAACATTATTACAGATGCTTCTCCAGCCAAATCTGGCACAAGCTTGATAGAAGAATTTAGCCCAGGCCAGACATGAACTCTTTATTTGGAAGACTAATTCCAAATTAAAACCGTGTAGTTAAGTGAGAAACATTAGACATTCACCAGAACCCTTCATCTAAAACAAGTTCCTTTGAATTTTTTCCTTTTTATCTTGGTACTTTGAAAAGACGGATTTACAATCACAGTCCTAAACTAGTTTATATTGTACGCAGAACTGACTCAAAGTTTGAGTGGATGCTGTAAATCACAACCACTACTGAACTGTTTACAGATTGTGTGGCTCCCACTGGCAGCACTAACACAACTACAACTTTTATTTCCTGTTAAGTTGCTGCTGATTTGTGATGTTGCTACAGTTTAGTGTGTTGTCAGGGTTGTAGAAGATGGATGGATGGTGATATATGCACATACAGAGTAGCGAGAAAGATCACTAATGTCAAACTGTGGCTGTGATCGGAGTCGTCGGCTGCCTTGCTGATAGTGAGACTGGGTGACCCCTGACCTTTCACCTGAAGCATAATGTCCAAAGAAAAGATATTCCTCTGTTTTTCTGGATCCCTTTTCTTCATCACAATCTATGTGTGTGTGTGTGTCTATCTGTGTCTTCTGCCAACTGACACTACATTTAAGTTCATGCAAGCAGTTCACATCAGGTCCTTGGGTTTACTGAGTTGAGTGCCTGCCTATGCCAATGTGAAGGTGTGTGTATGCGTGTTTGTGTGCATGAACAAAAACGTCTTTCTGTGTGTGTGTACGTGTCGGAACGTTCTGAGAGATTTTAACATGAGGTGTGGCCATGTGTTGTTGGTAGATGGGATTAGTGTAACTGGATGTTTTAAGTGTGCTGCTGTAAGTCAACAACTGTGTGATCCTAAGAGTCACAAATAAACTACTGTTTGCATCCAAAACCCCATGTTTCACTTTGTCACTACACAAGCAATTATTGATTTTCTAAATGAAATTCAAAACCGAGAGAAACCGACATTTCAGATTTTATTACATTTTTACACATTCAACAAAAAAAAAAACCTGCATTATGCACATGTTGGATTTAAAAAATAGATTTAAAAAAAATATTTTTTCTCCCCTAAACAGATAAGAATCTCATCCTGAGACCTACACAAAGCCCTTTAAACTTAAAGCAACATTGTCATCAACAAAATACTTTTTTTTACTTGCCACGGTATTCATTCATAAGCTTGCACTATCACTGTGCTGACAAAAAAACCTTGAATTTGTTTTTATTTGGCACTTTTTGACATTCACAACCCTCAAAAAGTAGCTCTAAATGATACATGATGGATGATCCAGGTCTGTGTGGCTGACAGATTGTCCCTCTGCGCCGCAGTCGCACATGAATTTAAGTAAGTTGTCCTTTATGCTCATAGTTTTTTGATAATCTACAATTCAAGGATATTCTTTACAAACTCTGCTCTGCAAAATACTGATTTAAAAAAATAAACAAAATAAAATACCAAACTTAAACAGTTGATTGCAACAGACATAAAGTGCAACACCACATATTAAAGGTTGCATAGGAGCACAAGATGTGATTTTCCCAGGCTCCAAATGAAATGCTATTAAAGAGTAACATCACTTTTATTTTGTAAGATAAAAGGATCAGGCCTATGTTTGCTTACTTCCACTGCAACACATACATCCATACATAGTATCTACATAATAATGATCTGCTTCTAAAATACACTATAAAACCCTGCACTGTCTTGAGTTTAGTGAAGAAGTGAGGTAGTTAGTAAACTCCCTCAGGGGATGTCGAGGTGCTCTTGAGCAAGGCAATTAGCCTCCTCTGTTAGTAGACCAGCACAGAAGCTTACAGTAAAAGCAATGTTCAGAGTACAGAAAAGCACCAAAGTACAGCATGTTGGTGCTAAAATGTAATCGTGTCTTTGCTTTGTTGAGACAATCATGAGAGGATCACAGCTGATGTGCAGAGCTACTGTGAATCTCCTCTGAATACAGCTACATTAAGACACGTGTGTAAGTGCTTCAGCAAATGACAGAGACACACACATTCTTGAGACATTTAAAAGTCCATATGTGCTAAAAAGAAAAAAAAAAAGTTTTCCATGGAATTCCATAACGGCTGCAAATGTACAGTAGTAGTAGTAGAGTAAACATATGCGAGGAGAGGAGACATTATTGTCTAGCTGGTTAATTGTCTGATCTCCATACTCCTTACTGTAATACACAGAGCAAATCACTTTTAAGGCTCTAGTGATATCGGCACAATACACTGGACAGAAGGTTCAAACTTACAACAAAGATTGAGAGATCTCTGGGTGAGTCTTTGGTGAGTTTTACAGACATCCACAGGCTGTTGTTGTAAATTGTGGTCATTTTTTGAAAATCAAACATTTTCTTGAAAGTTGAATATTGGGTTCCTTTTTCAATGTCGAAGGGATTTTTGAGAGTTAATGTAATTTTTACATTAGGTAAATCATTAAGGATTTTTTAATGAAAATTAAGGTAATTTTTTTAAAATTGAAAGATATTTTTAAAATTAAGGTAATATTTTTGAAAATCAAAGGTTTTTTGAAAGTTGAGGTTTTTTTTCAAAATCGAGGTTTCTTTCAAAATTTAGATAATTTTTGAAAATTTAGTTTATTTTTTACAAATCGAAGGTTTTTTTTTAATTATTTTTTTTTAAATGGAAGATTTTTTTAATAATTTAGGTAATTTTAAAAAAATTGAAGGATTTTTTAGAAAATCCAACATTTTCTTGAAAGTTGAAGAATTCTTTTTAAATTGAAATATATTTTTAAAATGAAGGTAATATTTTTGAAAATCAAAGGTTTCTTGAAAGTTGAAGAATATTTTTGAATATTGTGTTCCTTTTTCAATATCGAAGGGATTTGCGAAAGTTAAGGTAATATTTTTGAAAATCAAAGATTTTTTGAAAGTTGAGGTCTTTTTTTCAAAATCGAGGTTTCTTTTTGAAAATTTTGATAATTTTTTCGAAATGGAAGGTTTTTTTGTCCAAAAGTGGAGAAGAAAGGTCACATTCCTACCAGTGGAGAGTTTTCTTCCATCTCTATTCTTCTGGCACGATGTTGTGTTTGGTAATCCCAAACCCAACGATTCCTCTGTTGTCCCAGACTCATCGTCTCTTCCGGTCCTGCTTGACAGCAGTCTGGCTGGGTCCGTTACTGTCCATGCCGTCCACCTTGAGGTGACCTCTGCTGTACTGTTTGATCAGCGCTCCAGGGAGGAGAGCCATGAGGGCGATGGCCAGGAGCTGGGCCAGCGTCGCCCAGGAGAAGATATCATCCAGGGAGGAGATCTCGGAGAGGATGGAGCCCGTGCGAACACAGATGAAGTTGTAGGGGATCAAACCTGGAGTAGAAAGCAGCAGGTGATGAGTGCGAGTGCAAGTGCAAGTGTGAGTGCGTGTGCGAGTGTGTGCGAGTGTCTCACCTATTAACACAGAGAAGAAGAAAATAGGCATAGGGATGTTCAGGACGGGACAGGTGATGTTAAGGAACCAGTTAGGAGTCATAGGGAAGAAACGGAGGAAAAGGAGGAAGAAGAACAAACTGCTACGATTTTCTTCAACCTGACAGAGCGAGGAACAAGAGCGGGACAGAAGGAAGATGGGAGAGTAGGACAAAGATGATGAGAAAATGAGGTGAAAAGGTAGATGGAAGCAGTAACACAGCGTCTCCAGGTTACTTCTTGTAAAAGTTGTAATGTATTCGTGATCCCTGAACCTTTTTATCTAGAGACATTTTTGATTGTCCAATATTTTGTTTCATGACCAATTAAGCCTACCTTCCTCTGCAGCAGGGCCACCTTCTCTGGGAAGAACTGAACCACGTGCTGCTTTCCAAACGCAGAGGCGAGCAGGAAGCAGAATGTGGAGCCGAGAGTGGTGAGCAGGCAGGCCAACACCAGACCCTCCCAGGGCCCAAATATCGCACCAGCTAACATGTTCTGGAGAAGGGAGGGACGGATAGATGGATACAAGTCATTGGTGTCAGCTGAACACTGCATCATTCCTCCGATGTGTTTGAAATGAGTCGATGAGTCAGTGTCTGGAAAACTAGACAAACAAATGGCTCGAAAATTCTTAGAAATGCATTGCCTGAAATCAGATGAAAGAAATAAATCAATCAGGAATGGCTTGTTAAGACAGATGTTGTGAAATGAACTCCATCAGACCTCCACCCAACATCTCTTCTGGTTTTGTGCCTGTGTGTAAGTATGTAACGTTTGTCTCACCAGAAAGGAGGAGCCAGGTATGGCGAAGGACTGCTTGTAGAGGTAGGCGCTGCAGAACAGCAGCAGAACGTAGCCGTGATGTTCTCTGTTATAAAACTTGAGCATCTCTGCGAGCTCCCGCAGCTCATCCAGGTCCGATGGGAACTTCAGCCTGGGTGGAAAGACACAACAGAGCAAACCTTGGTATTGATCAGTTCTTAGACATCAGTCTGAGACGTCTACTGTCCATAAGCTATTATGTGAAGTGTTATAATGTTTCATCCACTACTCCTTCAGTTATTGATTTTCTTTCATTTCCCAAAGTGCCTAACATCATAGCCTAATAAATACTGGATTTTTAAGTCCGATAGGCAGTTTATACATTTTTTTAATATTTGGAATTGGAAAATTCAACTATGCTACTGTGACAGTGTTTCCAAATGACCTCATACCGAGTTTGACATTTCTGTGCTGCAATTTCTTGTTACTTTTTGGCCTACATATACACTAATACAGATACAGCGCACCTGCAATAAACTAATATCATTTAATTATTCTGGTCTAGCTTTACCTTTCACTGTGCACCAGAAAATTAGCATTATGCAAAACTGTTAAGTGTCCCAATTAATAACCCACAGATCTCACTGTGGACAGTTTTAATAGGGACTATTTATTTGGTGGAAAGTAATTTCAAAAGAGAACAATGAGGTCTGTGGATTATCCCGATTTACGTGGACATTATTGTCTGGAAAGACGAGTCGCATTTAGGATTTTAGAATATTCTTTTTAACTAAAAGAACCTCCATTGACATTTATTATATTGGTGCAGCAGCTGAAAAGTATATGCATGACTAGACACCACTAGTTGTAAGAAAAAAAAACATGTTTTTAAATTAACGTGAAACAAACACAAGCATTATACAACAAAACATGGAAAAGTTTATAACACTCTATAGAGAAAGAAGAGGATGGAACATATTAGAAAGAAGGGAGGAGTGAGCGGGAGGGTAACAGGATACATGTGATGGACAGAAATAGTGCTGCTGCCTGTAGACTTGAACAGAGGGCAGGAAAACACTCCTGTCAAAACACACACACACACACACACGCACACACACGAAATCGAAATCCCCCCGTTGAAACTCAAGATGCCGACTTCCTCTACCACCTGCTCCGACATTCAGCATTACTCGTTTCTATTGGACAGCGGACAAACACTCTGTTCTGCCATTGGTCAGCAGCTTGGTGATGCGCGAGCGCTCAGATACGTGAAACTGAATGAATGTATGTACAGTATTTAAGGAGGGAAATGTGTCATCATGTGCACTTTTAATTTGGCTTACACATAACCCCCTGAGAAACATTCTGTCTCTGCACATGCACACCAGTATTCATATCCCGGGGGTCGAGGGGTTTTTAACTGTGAGGTCACTTCATCACAACCAAGACGTGATATGAAGCTGGGTCATATCAAGTTTAATGTTGCGAGAGTTCAAAGCAACTAGGGCAGCAAATAATGTTTGTTTTCAGTATCGATTAATCCCTAACTTCATTTTTGGTTAAGTGATAAACTGGTAAGACTATAAAGTGGCATAAGGCAAATAGCCAAACATAATTTCCTTTCAAGTTTTGATAATAAAAAACCTGTAATAACCTGTAATATGCTCCTAATTCAATACCAGCTGTTTTGCAAAGGTGCATAGATGTTTCACAAAGAGAGACTAGAATAACTCTGTAGCATTTGACTTAAGGACAATCCTGTGTAAACTGTCACTTTAAATCAATACATCTGTCATTTTATTTGTTGTTGCTTTTGGCTTGGTCTTGATTTGGCTTATGAATATGGCCTTAAATTGACGTGTATCATGGCCAAACTATATCAACACACACACATGACTGGGCCAACAGGATGCCAAGAAAAGGAACTTTGTTGGTGCACTCACGCCATGTTTAAATGACTTGATACGTAACAGTATATTATGAGTAATATCAATGTAATGGGTGCACACACACACACACACACACACACACACACACACACACACACACAC
>CALSCE010009347.1:2922910-2959789 GCA_943593645.1 Bovichtus variegatus | reverse complement strand
TATATAAATAGAAACATTAAAACCAGAGCCCTTGATAGAAAGACAATTTGTACAACAGTGGACAAGTTCCCTCTCTGGTGATGACGGATGTATGCTGCAAATATTTAACAATAACTTCCATGAAGCTGAAAGTGTTAACTCCCTCTTCCTATCCAGGTAGTTTCAAATTTACTTTAGATTTTTTAGATCGTATGGACCGCCACACTGGAAGCTACCGAGCAGCGCACTGCGTTCAATGTGTCCACACGACAGAGGCTGGGGGTCAGCAGTGGTCTCCTGCTAGTTGAGGATGTTGTGTACAACACGAAGATTTATTATACTCTCATCCAAAACATCCTTTAGATTGACGGACAGGTGAGGATCATACCGAAATAAACTGCAGGGGAGTACTCCTGTGTGCTTGTGCATACCTTAAACTACTACTAAATACCACATTGCTATTGTTTACACCCTTCTACAGAAGACATCTTGCCGTCGTCTACAGTACGGTGAATAGATGTTTGTGTAGCGTACCTAAACTCCAAACATGACTCTTCATGATCAGTCCTCAGTCAAGAAAGAGAGATTAACAGTCAAAACATAGCAAAAACTGAACTAGACAATGGTAGGAGGGGAGTCTTTGTCCAAGGGAGCATTACTGCGACGACAAACCTTTTTACGAGAGAAGCTGTCATTCCAGAAACTTTACATACAGCGCAATTTTGTGAGTTTCCTATTTTTTGTCCGGAAACAAACGGAAGTTAAATAGTTGAGGCCCAGCTTCACCTCAGTCCACTGAGCTGCCAGCAAATCTTCCTCCCTATTAGGTGTCAGCAACTGTGAGGCGTGTGCGTCTCATTAGTGTCCACTGTTTGGTGTCACAGCTGCTCTTCACAGCCATTTTGTGCCCCACACCACAAGTGTTTGTTTCATTCAACCGGGGACAACCAACAGCGCAGGTGGAAGAAACCAATTAATTAAAGTCCGACAAGATCTGGTTGGCCCCTGGCTGCCGGGAGTTGCCATCATCCCCCCTCTCTGATTGGTGTTTATAAAGGTCACATGGCATGAGAGGGAGGGGCTGTCCCTGCTCGGCCAACACGGACTCATAAGGCGGCGCCGCCTCCAGCGGGAAGGAGATGGATGCGATGTGTTGATGCTCCTGTAGTCCCAGCGGGTAGTGGGCGGGGGACGACCAGGCGGCACTGGCCGAGGTCCCGCCACAGTATGTAGATGGATCCAGACTGGTGTAGTTGGGCTGCTCCTCCTGCTCCGCCCCTCTCTGACAGGGGTCCAGTAGGGAGTAAGGAGGCGGGTCATCTGTAGGCATGTAGATCTGAGTCGTACCGGGGCCAACACACTCATCGTAACTAAGGAGGTGAAAACAAAAATGAAACGGTTACTATTGTTGTGGAACAATTTCTTAAATGGCTATTTCTTTCTGGCTTCGATGTTGGCAACATTTTATGTCACAAGAACCTCAGCTCGTAAATTGTAGCAGCAAACGGAGAGAAGTATGTTGTTTTTGTCAGTTCAGCTCCAAGACTTGGATGGACAAACAAAACAAAAAAAAGTCCCTGTTGAATCACCAGTACAAAAGATGAGCAAAATTATGTTATAAAATATCTGGATCTTTGACAAAAAGTCAACGATAGATGCCTGCCAATATGAGCTTTAAGGGAAAATGTAATTCTTAATGAGCATTTTGGTAAAAACATCCAAACTGGATCACTTTTTGATTTTGGATCAATTACACGGCTTCTTCTAGATGTGGAGCTTCTTCTCCAAAGCAACTCATGGCTCATGAGTGGCCCAAAAATGAAGCTCATATGATTAAAACTAATTACGATAGCATGATAAAAATAATATCATAACATTATCCAGGAGACTCCCATGTTTCCATTTTGAGGATCATTGAGAAAATGATTAGAAGAAAACTTTAAAATGTGAACTTACAGTATGGAAACATACTCGTGGAACCAGTAGTTTATCCCAGTGAGCAGCTCTGTTATTTAGCTTTCTGATTACAGTTGTGTAAATGCTACGTCACAGCTAACTCTATGATACGTTACGTGCTGACAGCTGTCCAGTTTCATCTCTCTCCTCACGGACGAGGACACAAAAAGGAAGAGAAATAGCCTAATCTTCAGAGAGGCTTTATGTAACAACAACATCGGAAAAAATAGCTAAAGTCTCGCATTCCTTCATACCCACTCATTTGCACACATTCATATTTGTGATGTTTTGGGCTCCGTAAGCACACACACAAACTAAAATCCAGTGTTAGTAGCCCACAACTTTTCATGCAGAAAATCTCAAGACAACATAAAAATACATACGAAATCCTGCTAAATATAATGCAGCTGCACACGATGTAAAACTGAAAATGTCGTTTGCATCACGGTAACTACATATCAAGTTGGTTCAACCTTTTGTTGTGCTTGGTGAAAATGTATGTTTTAAAATGCTGCCTTTCACCATCAATGTGTTTTAACCAAGCAAGAACTGTTAAAGGCAGTCGCCCCGCTCTGCTCTCTGCACGCAGCCTCCTTCTTGCAGTTTTGGCAGAGTGCCCGAAACTCTTCCCTGATGAACTCCTCCAGCAGCCCCAGAGGTCAGGTTTCTGCCAACATCCTCCCCCAGCCAGATAGGGAAGAGAGAGAATGAAATAGAATTATAAAATGTGTGTGTGTAGCTAATGGAAGATGATGATGGGGGCAGGAAGCAGTAAATCAGTGTAACTCAATCGTGTGTGTGTGTGTGTGTGTGTGCGCGCTCTCTTACCCTCTTCCTTTCTTTCTTTTATCTTTTTTCACTTTCTTTCTCCTTCACCACCCTGTGTGTGTGTGTGTGTGTGTGTGTGTGTGTGTGTGTGTGTGTGTGTGTGCCCACTTGCCAGCCGTTTTTAAAGCAAGGTTAGAGACTTTGAGTGTGTGCCTGCGGTCTCCTGTTCAATGTGTGTTTGTACGTAAGAGAGAGCTATTTTAGCCTCGATGTGAGGATGAGGTTCACTCAGGATGTCCACACACACACACACACACACACACACACACACACACACATACACAAGCTACTTTTAAAGGAGACTGTTATAGGACTTGTGACACCCTGTCTGTGTGTCCAGTGATCACGACACTTATCATCACTATATAGAATTGTGTGTTTTGTTCATCGCTGGTTGGTTATGTATATAAAACACCAGACATTCTAAATTAAAACCTCAGCACCTGTCTTAGAGGACTTGTCCATATGGATATGAAGACACACGATGGCTACTACTCATTGCAGTGAAACTTATTGTGACCCACGTGGAGATGAAGTTACTTCAATATCTACTTTTAGGACGAAACCCCATTTTACCTGGTTTAAATTCAGTTCTACATTTTAAACCGTATAATTACTGTGTTGTCATTTAATCATTAAACCCAAACTGTAGTGTCATTTCTGCTTTTATTTATATTTTTTAAAGGGGATTAGCAGTCTCTTTCTTAACACATACTCCTTACACCCTCACACATTTCCACACATGTACACAAACCAAAGGATCGGGGGGAGCTGGAGTTTTTAAACGGGTTCATTCTGATTGTTTTCTGTTGCTTTGGGAAAACTGACCTTGAGCATTCATGCCAATATAAGGCATGTTGAGGTGAAAATTGGAGACAAGGGAAAGTGTGTGGTGGGTGTTTCAGAGGTGAAAATCCCTGTGTCTTTGGTCTCTCAGGAGTTACAAGCTCCTCGGCTCCCCTGCGGCCTTCGTGTGTGTGTGTGTGTGTGTGTGTACAGAAACCTCACACTAGATAATGAGTGTGGTGTTTTACAGTTGTGTGTGTGTGTGTGTTAGCTAGGTGTGGCTGAGTGAAAATAATTTGTCTCCCCTGACGCGTGCTGGGAGCTCCACCACTGCTTCTGCCTGTTTCTGTTTGAGATCATGCAAAAATGACACTTAAAGGTTGAATGTGTGAGATATGCCAGAATTGAAACTTAAAACATTAAAACAATTCACAAACATCATCGACAGAGTGTGAAGAGGCGACAGTGTTGGCGTTAAAGACGTCTGCGCGTTGTGTTGCAGAGACATCTACTGAAGTTAGCATGCTAACAGCTAGCTGCGCTCCGTGCAGTGTGTAATACCACGTGAAGCAATTCAGTGCTATACAAACAAAGTTTCTGGGAGATGAGCTTGCTTTATTTCTACCACTAGTCAAGCTAGGTAGCTTAAAATGTATTTTTTTTTAGTCAGATACACACAGGTCATGAGAAAGGGAGGACCTCTGGCATGTTTTCATGCATTGGTTGTGACGCTCTACAGAGCTGGACACCGGACAACTCTAGCTACAGCATAGAGCATATGGTCTCTGTGTGAGTGTGAGTGTGTGAAGCTGGCATGTGTCAGCGCTGGTGTGTGCTGAATTTGATTTCTCAGCTTAAAGCAGCCCACAGTTACATACTTAACATTTCAAAGAAAGTCTGTAGATGAGGGTTTTCAAAAGATCAGGTTTCATCAGATCACATTAGGTCATGTGTCTCCTGCTCTATTCCTCTTCTGTTGACTGCTCTGCATCTCTTCACATTACACGTCTGTGGTAAGATTACTGTCATCCCACAAGAGGACAAGGCAATGTGCTCAGTTGTTAATGTGGTCCTGAAATGTGATTATTGAGCCTGCAACACTGTTCTCACCTTCTCTGTCTTTAGTTTCATACCTTCACTGTTCCTTGTGAAGTCCTCATCCTTTCTCTGATGTTATCGTTTCTCCTTCCACTCTCCCTGACTGTCTGTTAAAGTTGCAGTGGGACATCCTGACCTGAGTTCACTCCTCCGCTCCTCCTGCCTTGACACTGACCTTTGGTGTCACACAGCATGACACAGCTGTATCTATTTTCTTCACTCTTGACACCTCTGTCACTAACACCTGCTGAACAGGTACATGGTGTGTATCAACAGTGTGTAAAATGTAATGTAACCGGAAATTTAAACATTTAGTTTTCCTCAAAATGTTCGGTATTTTGTTACGAATAGAGAATTATAACTTTCTTTCCGGAGTTTAATATATATTCCTACTGCCACACTAATTAGATGAAGATACATCTTGATAAAGTCATTTTAAGACTTGTATTTTAACACGTATAAAAGTCTTTTAAACCATAGTAATGCATTTTCTTCAATGCATCTTGTCTATCAACAAACATCTGAACACTGACAGTGAAAAAACATTTCAGATAGAATCCTCTTCTTAAAGTTTAATGGCCCCGCACTTGAACTGTTTGGGTTCACTCTTCTCGCTCTCGCCAGCTAAAAAGCTCTGATACACCAGCAAATAAGCACCAAATGGCAGACATACAGAGTTAGAGACAAGCTGGTGAACATAAAGAGGGAGATATTTCCATCAGGAGTTGGTTGAGACAAAAACCTCTAAAAGTACAGTAAAAATAAATACGTGTGTGTGTGTGTGTGTGTGTGTGTGTGTGTGTCAAAGCTTGCCCAGCTTCTCCCTGAGAGGAAGCAGAAGCTTTCAGTCTCCACAGGTGAGCAGCTGATCCGCGAGTTCTCCTGGGAGACGGAGAGTGTGTGTGTGTGTGTGTTTTTGTGTCGGAAGTGTAACGTTCACAGTCTCAGTAGGTGAGCTGTTGATCTGAGTTCTGCGAGTTTCTCTCAACCATCTGTGGCACACACACAACCTGCAGGATCATCACATGACCGCAACTACCTGCTTGTTGACAGGGTACCAAACAACAACTTGTCAGCATTATGGTAAACAAAATGTGCATGTGTGTGTGTCTGTGTGTGTGTGTGTGTGTGTATGTGTGTGTGTGTGTGTGTGTGTTGGATGCTGTCCCATCGTCCGGGCCAGAAAGTCCGGCTCACATACAAGCTGTCCAGAACGCTCTGGTTCCCTGCCAGTGCACTGACGTAGCTAGCTCCCCTCTCCTTTGTCTTTCTTTCCTTTTCTACCATGATGCTGTGGCGTTCACTGCTACTCTCATATTCATTCAGCTTGAATTAAAGTTGACGAACGTTGTGTTACGGTGTCTGTCCCGTACTGCTAATTCGCAGGTTCAGGATTTGTCATAAACATTGTGAATGGTTTAATCTGTGTTGTTTTTAGCCTGGATTATGATTTTATTTTGCCTATAACTTCTCTGTATTATTTTACGATCCGCGGGCCGAGCTGTGATTGGTCAGTAGACTTTGCTTTTACACGAGTTGATCTCTTATCTGGAACAAAAACCTGCTCCGGAGCAGGTTCGGCGTGCAGCATGAGTTACCATGGCGATCTAACCGTCGTAGGACTGAAAACCCAGCAAAGTTAACCCTGAAGTTACCTCGCTAACCCCGAATCCTCCTTCGTAGTACGGACCTCTGGTGTAATCCCTCCACAGATGATGCATCTTTCAGGATAATGCACTTTGACTGTGTTACAACGGCATGACCCCAGATCACACAATGAACCAGCAGCTGCTGAGGTGAACGCACGTGAATTAGCATTTTCAGCAATAATGTTTTGTTTCCAATGTTGCGTAAGGCTATCATGCTAAATGCTATGAGGCTATCGTAGCATTTAGAGCATTTCATGCCTAGAAGAACATGACTTCTCAAAAAACTAAGTTGACATAATCAAAACTTGGGGCCTTAATATAAACATTTAGTGCTGTTAAATCAACCATTTCTATCATGAAGGTATAAGTCAACTTTTAAATAGGAATTTACTTGATTTTATTCTCATTGATGCTGAAAGTCGTAAAGTTTGAAGTGAGGCAGCTGGTGACCGGGGACATCAGAAAGTCACATACAATTGTCTAACTCTCTTTTAATGAACAAATAGAAAAGATAAGATGCTATCCAACCTCAAATCGATTAATTTGGTTTAAGTGAGCAAATGTTTCTATGGCGGAGCAAGGAGAAGAATCACACACACACAGACACACACACACACACACACACACGCACACTCTGCAGGGGAGGGATGTATGTGAATTATTAAAGTTGCCAATTAGACCAGCTGACATTTAGATCAAAAACACCATGACATTGGCCTTTAGCGAGCTCTTTCTTTCTCTCATTCTATCTCTCACACACAAACACAAAGTGCACAAACGCTCATTCCTGCACCCTCACAAAGGGCACCAAAGGTAGCAGTGCTCCCTCATAAATGGATTACCACAGAGGAGGGGTCAAGCCAAGTGGACAGAGAACAGTGGGGGACACGGGCTGAACGGTCAGTTACCTTCTAGATTTGACATTTGACATAATTGGCGAAAGGAGGAGTGGTTTCCTTGCTTGATTAAACATACAATGCCTAGTTTTGGGTGAAGACAGCCAAGGCTTAAGATTTTCATTTGATTCCAATTCAAGTATTTTAGCTCGAGTGTCACCAGAACATAAGCAATTGTGCAATGCCAACACTGTGTGTCTGCAGGAAAAAAAACACCTGCAAGGAAACGTCAAGTGGAAGCGGATCCAGATTTCTGTACGCTAAATGTGAAGCTAGCGGCAGCAACCTTAGCTTAGCACAAGTACTTACCGGGGCGGTGAGTCGGGGTACAGGTTGTTGACCTGTGACAGAGTCTCTCTGTATGAATCAAAGTCTAAACCAGGAGGAAAGTCTTCTAAGCAGGTAGATCTCAGTTCTCCTACTGAACCTCCATAGGAAAACCCGTCCAGACCTACAGACAGGAAGTTTGAATGGAGAGTTTTATCAATCGGCGACATCAGTAGTTGTGCACAAATTGAGATAATAGATGCAATTTTCATCTTGTACAAATGTAATTTGTATACAAAGAAGCAGATTTTCAAAGCACAATTAAAAGGATGAGGTCACTTGTTTTATCCTGGCAACAGCTGTAGTTTAATATTTGCTTAGTGCCTTTTTTAAATGTTTACATTCTCTGGGGGAACTGAAAACCTACTGAAGATTTTGGAAGCGAGTTATGTGTGTGTAGGTGTGTAGTGAGTTTTAGACCAACATGAGCCAGAAACATGTGTAGGGGTATTTTATCATTTATGTGAAGCCCCCGCGTTGGAAAGATCCTGAATATAAATGGGCCTGCAGTGTCTTAACTTCAGTTTGTTACAGGCTACATTATGTCTCTGTTTCCAATTTCAAAATGACGACATGCTGTGAGGACTTCTGTGGCTCATTTATGGAGAGTGTTGCTACAACATCTGCAGCCTTTAGATGCCTAAATGCTCCATCACAGTCGGTTAGTGAGAAAGTCTAAAGTTGAGACGCAGACTGACCGTAGCTCGCCCGGAGGTGCGGGTTTCGGAGTCGGCTGTCTTTACGCAGGCTGCCGACGATGATGGTGATGCAGGAGAGGAAGAGGACCAGACCTATAACGATCCCCGCCACCACCAGCGGAGACACCAGGAGAGACGCCTCCCCTCCCGACTCCCTCTCACTCCGGCAGTCTGGGTACTCCCCATGGCTCTGGTTGGAGCTCACTGCAGGGGGAGAAAAATGTGTGTGTGAACATGTATGTGACTTTGCGGGGTGTAAACATACTGATGTGAACACTATCGAGAGAGAAGCATGTTCCTCTAAACTGTTAAGCCTAAGCCACAGTGACATGCACAGGGAACTGCAGAGCTTTTGTTCTGCTCAAATCAGTTTTTAACAAGTAACTAATGTAAAACGGTTGAAAGAAAAACAAACACGGGACCTGTAACTCATCATTAAATAAACCTTTAATTGATTTGTTGGCCACTTGGGGAAGGGGAACAGTTGGTAAATTTAACACTGACATATTATCAACTTGGACATTTGTTGTGGGAACTTGATAGCAAACAGTTGCTTATCCACACATCCAGCAGTATGTTGTTATAATGTACGATGTTATAATTCCAATATTCACTCTTTAAGCTTCTATTCTAGCTCTATTCTACCAAATATCTATCTCTAAAGCTGCTGTAATGCTGGCTACACTTAGCATTAAATATAAACTTGATAATTAATGGAGTAATCCTCTGTGTAACTTGGTCCACTTTAATGTCTGCTTCAACAGTAGGAAAACTGAACACTGGCAAAAAAAAAAACCCCACAATGCATCACGTCATTGTCTCATCCATAAATAACGTTTATATTTTAGGCCAGGTGCATGTCATGTACGTCCACTTCTAAAAGTACACACATGTAATTACCATTAATTTAATGATGTAAGTTATCTCAAGAATAACAATCTAGAAAATGCGTCCTCGCCATAATAAATCTTACACTGCAATTTATTAAATAACGTCCACCAGCAAGTCACTAACTCTGTCAGTTTGCTTTAACACATGTTCATTAACACAATATATATTGCTTAAATTAATCAATGCATGCCCTGACATTTAGGGAGGACATAAAGGGACTTTTCTATAAATAAATTAATAAAAATCAAACGCATTAATAACAAACAAATTAACCAGCTGTCTGTCTGGCCTCATGACAGTAGTGCACCAGGGGGTCGTGTTGCATAACTGCTGTCTTGCTTTGCACTCATCGTACCCTCTCCGTCTTCTCTCTCCTCCCGCTCCTCTTTCCCCGTCTTTCCAGCTCTCTTTCCCTGAGGACTTATTCCATTTCAGTGTGTGACAGATAATTAGAGCTAGAGTCAAAACACACACACACACACACACACACACACACACACTGGCTCTCAGTCATCATCATCATTAGATTACAGAACGATCCTGTTCCTCTCCATTTCTATTTAATGTCTCATCTGTCTGTTTGCTCTGCCTGTCCACCCTCTGCCTGTTTTCCTGTCTACCTCTTTATCTGTCTCACTGCCAGTCACTCTGGATCTGTCTGTCTTTATTCACATCACAGCTGAGGGAGGAGAGCGGAGGAGACTCTAGTTTGCTTTCTTCTGCAGCCAAAGTGTGTTGATGCTTTTCTTCATGTCCTCTATAGTGTTTGCGACACAAAGCTGATGTTTCTTCATGAATATTCTTGGGTTTTGGACCTCATGTTGTGTGATACTTGCATCATTAACATGGTAAAAAAAAGTAATTTCTACTTTATCAGTCAATCTTTCTAAAAGCAGTTTGGCTGAGGAAGTTTTAGCATCAAGGACAACTACTGCTGCCGTTTCCCGACCTTAATCGAGTTTTTAAGATAAGATAAGATAAGATTATCCTTTATTATCCCCTCAATGTTGCAATGTTACAGCTGCAAAGGGACAGTGAAACAACTAGAGGAAGTACAAAAGTATTATAAATGAGTCGACAGTTAAAGAATAAAACAACATTTAGTAAAAAAAAAAAAAAGTACTACAAAAAAAGTTTCTTTAACATCCACTAAAGAAACCAGAGGAGAGAAACTCAACGATGAGCAGGAGAATTTTGTATAATTAATGTAACTATGACGAAGAAGCAGCCCTGACCTGAAGTAGTAACTTTAAGATAAACCATGTTACCCTCAACCTGAACCAAATAGTTGTCACAAAGTCACAAAGTCCCAAAGTCCTAAAGTTCTGCTTTTCCCATTCTGCCTCTCCGTCCCTCCGACCACGTGTCACCTGACACATCCCTGCTCGCCTGTTTCCACTCTCCACCATCAGGCCTGCACTCTATAACGAACCATTTCCACTCCACTGCGTTTTTTTTTTTTGTTGTTGCAAATGATGCATCCACTGCAATCAAATGTTTGCATAATAAATTCACAGTTAGGACTGAAATTAAAGACTAAAAGTCAAAAAAAATAAAAAAATAAAAAAGTCTCCAAAATCCAAATCAAATGTACTTTTGTGAAACACAGTTGAAGCACTTCAATGTATTCATGTCATGTCATACTTCTGTCATGATAACTTGGACAATGCAGATCGAGTTTGGTCAGAGAAATAATGTAATTTTCCATATACACGACGCACCGACAGGCGGACAGAGACTGCTCTCCTCCTTCGAGTTGCAAGAGCATGTTTTCTGCTGTCTTTTTGTCCATCAATGCTTTGAATACAAAGCAGGAGAAACAATCAAATCACTCCCAATATCATTTTCATTTAAGTCTCTTAGTGCTTCTCTATTGCTCATTTCTCGTCTTTTTCTCCCCCCCCGATCGTCTGCGTCTGTAATTCTGTTGTCTACAGTCATTTGGTTTCACACAGATTCCCGAGAAGAAGAAAATGTTCTCTCACCCCAAACAATTCCCGGCAGACCCCCTCTCCTCTCTCAGTAATGCCTCCTCTCTCACACACTTTTTTGTCTCCTCTTTCTCCCTTTTCTAACATGATTTTCTCTTCATTTCGCTTCTCATCTCTTCCTCATAAACTCCATTTTCTCTGGTCCTCTCCAGAGAGAACTCTGAAGGAAATCTATAATTATATAGATTTAAATTCACATAAACCCCCACACACAAGCCACAGACTCATAATAATCTTGGTAGGTCTGCTTGTTATGCTTGCGGCTCGAGGGAGGACGATGTCGGCGTGTGTGTTGGTCCACCACCTCTGTCCTGACTCCAATATCTCAAGTATTCCATGGGTTACCATGAAATGTTGTACAGACGTTCAGATCTGACAAACGAAGTAGTTGTTATCCATTTTCACCTTGCATGAAATCTTTGCTGTTAGTGTGTCGAGTTTACTGCTAAATCAAGTGAGTGATACTTCCCCTTGTGTATAGGCCTTTAAATTCACTTGCACTTTTGATATTTTTTGATATAATATGGGTCTTTCGTGGTGTTGGATGTTGTTAGCCAGCTGTGGACTGTCCACTGTCATTGTGTATTCAATTCTTTCCAGCATTGTGGTGATTTTAAATCAGGTTTTTTTTTCTTTTTTCATTTAAATTAATTGCCTATTCTGTTTGCAAACTCACCTGCCTCAAACGAAGCAAATACATTTGTGATGTGATCAGACCGTTATGAGGAGATATTACCTTTCAGGAGTTAACGTACTGCTACTTTCTACTTTCTCACTGTTACTTTCTTTGTACTACGTCATATAAAAAATGTCTATTCACGAGCGGTTAGAGCACAAACCACATGGGTATAAAGGCCCTGAGCAGTCGGTCTTCTCATTCCCCGACTCTCTTTCCCCACATGGCCGCTCTCTCTTCACTCTATCAAATAAAGGCATAAAATGCCGGGAAAAAAATGACTACTCACTTCTAATGGGACAACGAATTGTCTTCTTGTGTGTGGCTGCATGCACTCGCCGTCCTGCGAGGCCACCGGACAAAACTGTCCAGCAAATACCTTTTTTAGTCCAATCCTCTTCAATGTAATTAAAGGCCGAGGAGGAGAATTAAAGAGATGCAAAGAGTGGAGTGAATGTAGCAAGAGGAGGCAACCACGCAAGAATTTGGGCAGAGCGAGGAAGAAACAGAGAGGGAGGGAAAGATTGTAATAAATGGTGATAGTGCTATATTTCAAAACCCTGAGGGGACAGGACCCAGCTGCAGAGACAAAGCAGAGAAAGAGGGAAAATGTTTTTGTGCGTGTTGGTGACTGTGGGTAGTATGAATCTCTTGAGTGTAAAAATATTAGCCCTACATGCCCATCCCATGAAATAAATCAGTATAAGTGAACA
The DNA here is from genome assembly GCA_943593645.1 of Bovichtus variegatus. Taxonomy (NCBI): domain Eukaryota; kingdom Metazoa; phylum Chordata; class Actinopteri; order Perciformes; family Bovichtidae; genus Bovichtus; species Bovichtus variegatus. Next base: position 2,947,301 of record CALSCE010009347.1, on the reverse strand, counting down.
GAGGGAAGCAGGTTAACAAGAGACCTATAAATCTGGAGTCATCCAACATTAGAAAATGTCTTAAGTATTCTCTGCACTGCAGTGTCTCACGTCGTCAACGTTCATGTTGTAGTGAAGGTAAAACAACAACAATGTGAGTGACAGGATGACCCCGACAGTACAAGACTGGGAGGGACTATAGAAACCACTGACATACAGAGCATACAGAACATACAGAGCATACAGAGCATACAGAACATACAGAGCATACAGAACATACAGAGCATACAGAACATACAGAACATACAGAGCATACAGAGCATACAGAGCATACAGAGCATACAGAACATACAGAACATACAGAGCATACAGAACATACAGAACATACAGAGCATACAGAACATACAGAACATACAGAACATACACACATACAGAACATACAGAGCATACAGAGCATACAGAGCATACAGAACATACAGAGCATACAGAACATACAGAACATACAGAGCATACAGAACATGCAGAGCATACACGCATACAGAACATACAGAACATACACGCATACAGAACATACAGAACATACAGAGCATACAGAGCATACAGAACATACAGAGCATACAGAACATACAGAGCACACAGAGCATACAGAACATACAGAACATACACACATACAGAACATACAGAGCATACAGAGCATACAGAACATACAGAGCATACACGCATACAGAACATACAGAGCATACAGAACATACAGAACATACAGAACATACACGCATACAGAACATACAGAACATACACGCATACAGAACATACAGAACATACAGAACATACAGAGCATACAGAACATACACGCATACAGAACATACAGAGCATACAGAGCATACAGAACATACAGAACATACAGAGCATACAGAGCATACAGAACATACAGAGCATACAGAGCATACAGAACATACAGAACATACACTCATACAGAGCATACAGAACATGCAGAGCATACAGAACATACAGAACATACAGAGCATACACGCATACAGAACATACAGAACATACAGAGCATACAGAACATACAGAACATACAGAACATACACGCATACAGAACATACAGAACATACAGAGCATACAGAGCATACAGAACATACAGAACATACACTCATACAGAGCATACAGAACATACAGAGCATACAGAACATACAGAACATACACGCATACGATCCTCAACGGACATTTCAAAGCCCGGGTGTGTGGCTTGTTGCTGGCCACAATGTTGGTGAGCCAGAATTGTGTTGTTTTTTTTACTTGAATAGCGGTGAAGCTGAGGAGCGATGACGAGAGAAGTGTGTGGACTGAGTTGCTAGATTGCTACAAAAACAAGTGAAAAATAATCGACTATCTCTCTCTCGAGAGAAGTTGTGAATTTGCTTCGACGTAGAACATCTTTGCAGCCAGCATTAAGCTGCTTATTGTGATCCTGATGATTTCTGCATTGGCTTCTACTTCAGTGTTCAGTGTCTTGCTCAAAAGCGCTCCAGCAGAGCCTCGAGCTCGCACACACACTGACCTCTACACCACTTGGATACTGCCCTGTGTGAGGGGGTATGGTATATGTTCATATATAATGTAGCAGCAGCAGTGGTAACTCCCTTTGACAGCTTGTCACTAATGCTTACTGTTCAACATGCACCCACCTCCAACGCCACACACTGTAGTGTGCTACAAAAAGCCAGTTCATAATCCTGATGTTGACACCTGTCCTAACTAAGTGTTGAGCCGAGGCCTGTTTACGGCCTTTAAAACGTGCATGAGGTTCAAGTTGTTTTCGTGTTGTGCTTTGGTATTTTCACAGTCGGAAGTTGTTTTACTGTGCATTAATGCAGCCGCACTTTGACTTAATCACTTAGGAGTCAGGAGCCAGAAAAATCTCTTAGTTTAATTATCAGCTGACACACATTACATGGTTGGAATTATGTTTATTGCAATGAAAAAATGTCCCCTCGACCCAACAATATTAGTCATTAACTGTAAAGACAGCCGCTGCAGGAGAGATGGAGCGGACTTATACTGCCACCTCCAATGTCTGGACTACCATACTGGAATTTTGAGATCTTGTGAACATTTATAAAACTTATACGAGCAAGTTCTCTGTTAAGCATTAAACTGAAACATGAAAGGATTGAAAAAAATATCCAGGAATTCGAGGGCTTATCGGACGGCAACAATCTGCACGGTGGTTTATAATACTATGAAACCATGACAATCATGTTAAACCCTGTCTCCAAATACGTCATGTTACAAACAATACACTGAGCAAAAACCTAAACGCACCACTTTTGTTTTCAATATAAAACCAGAGCTGATGCAAAAAGCTCTGGTAGAAAAGTTGATTCTCGCAAAAACTTTCACTGTCACTCACTGGTCGACCAAGCGTGTGCAGGGACACGTTCGTGATGGAGCGTCTGCGGCAGGACTCCTGCGGTGCCAGCGCAAAGACTCCTCATTTATTGAAATGAATGGGCAGCCTTTCCTCTCTGGCCGTTGACAAAAGCCATTCTTGAAAACGTAACATGCACTGCAGCTAACTGAAGGAGAAGCATAAAAAGGACGTTGAAGAATCTGTCCAACAAAATTATAAATTGCTCATTAAATAGCTTGTGGGGCTCGACAAGTAGATTAGAGGAAGAATATCTAATAGTTAAGTGGATTTCTCTTCAGCCTGAACTCCAGATAGTGTCTATAGAACAAATGTAAATACTGTGTGTGTGTGTGTGTGTGTGTGTGTGTGTGTGTGTCCATCCAGATTAGGGAGTCACTAGCAGTCATTTATTTTTGTGTGTCACAAGCTATAAAGGTTAAGAGCCAGTGATATTGACTGCTGCTGCGTACCCAGCATCACTTTGTACATTAGCTGCATACATTATACAGAAGCATCAAGCAGCCGCTCAGATTCAGTCTGACAGCTTGTCATTATGAGTTACAACCACCTTTCTTTTTGTTTTTTTTCAATATGAAATATACTGTACCATAGCGCTGGTTGACTGTACATCCACACACATGGAGGCAGAAAGAGTTTCTCCGGGTCGAACGTTCAATAAGAGTTCAATGACTCGACCCGAGTCAACAGCAGCATTAACGTCGATTTTCAGTGAGGGATTAAAAAAAAAAAAAAAGGAATAACTGGAGTCTTAAAGGACCATACCACTACAATTCAGAAAGTCAACGCACATAGACTTGGAGGCAAAGTGTACCCTGGGTTTTTTTGTTTTTTTTCGGTGTGTGTCGATGACTGCATGGTGATGAGTCATGATGAATCAGAAAAACAAACTTCGGCTTACGTTTGACACAAAACATGCAGCGCAGCGACGACGTGACAGTGTATAAGAGGCAAGAGCGTCTTCAAAACCTTCACACGTCATTCATCCACCCGACTATCGGGCCATCTGTCCATCCCCCCGTCCTCTGTCGTTCTTCATTCCTCCACCACTTTTACAATTCTCCCTTCAACCCTTTATCCTTCCTTCTCCTCGCATTCCTTCACGCTGCGCTTCAGCAGTCGCAGGCCGTTCAGAGCAACCCAACAATCCACTACAGACTTTCCTCTTTTGATAGCTGACAGCTGGACTGCCACACACACACACACACACACACACACACACCCTCTTAGCTTCTTCTTCAAGGTCAGGACACTCTTCAGGCTCTGTTTGTACACCGGGTTTCTCATTAAGAATGATCTGCATAGTGCAAACCAAAACAATATAAAAAACGCTATCTATTATGTGAGGAAAATATTAAATAAATTAGGGTTTTGAATAAGGGCTGATCAATGTACAACCACAAAAAAACGATCTGAAGGGAGGAAATTAGCTTCACATTTACATTCAAATGTTTATGAGCTTTAGTTGATTTTATGTTTCAGGCTGTTTGATCTTTACCTTTTTATGAAGATCACATATCTAAGCTGTACTTTTAAACAAATAATTGTTGTTTGCCCATAAGCTTTTGTCCAACTAGCTGTGTGTAAGATTTATAAACTACACGGTAATTGTTGCGGACATAAAGATCCCCTTTGATATTTATTGAGTACATCGTGGATCCTGTCTCTAACCTTCACCAACCATCATTATATGAAAATGAGTGCATCCCAGTAATATCAACTGTATGTAAACGATGGTGCACAAATGAAAATTACATATAAAAAATATAAAAATATCTTATTTAAATCCTTACTTTGCAGACGTGGTATAATCCTCTCATGAAATAAAGCTAATGAAACATATTTACACATTATTTAGAGTATTTAGACTATGACAACATCTGTGTTTCTGCTGTGTTTCACATATGTGTGGGCGCTCTGATTCACTGGCCTTCAGTCACCTCTTTGTTTCACTCTCAGTCACTATCCAAGCGTTTTCTGCGTGTTTTTTTAAAAAATGTGTTATTATATGGACCCAAGGAAGAGTTTTTTTGTTGCCAAGGTAACGACCCATGGTCCAAAAAAAAGCAACCAAATCTCTCAGTGTTTCGTCCAAACACTCTGGAACAAGCACATTTCTTAAAAAAGGTTAAAAGTAACAAAGGAGATTTTCAGTCGGAGTATTAATATGAGGAGACTGATTTGTCAAAGTCAATGTGGCTCCGTATTGTTTTAGAAACTTAGTTTAAAGTGAACCAAATCCAATGTTAAAACACTAATTAGGTAATGGACAACATTTATCACATTTGACACTGAAGGCTAATTAAGCCGGTTACACATAACAATCAGTATCAGTGCAGTTGGACTGGGGATGCTCATTAAGATGCATTAACATCATTGCAAATGTCTGACCACACAGCTGGATTCTTAAGCCAATCAGCCAAAGTGATATTGAAAATATCTCCACCACAGCATGCAGTCATTTCTCAAAGCGTTGACAAGCTGCGAAGAATAAGACGTGTGTGGTGTTTCATTCCTAAAAAAAAAAATAAAAAAAAAAAGGGTATTTTTGAAATATCTTTGTAAAACAACGACACGAGTAAAAATGCAGATTTCTTGCACCAAATGGTTTCTATGTTTCTTTTCACGACTCTTATTCTCCTGTTGACCTCTGATGGCCTTGAGCATTGTTAGTAATGTCAAATGAAATAGATGTTTGACTACATTTTTGGTGCTTTTAGATTTACTTCTTAAGGAGGTTTTAAATATGCGATATGTTTAGATGTTACTGTAAAACCAGGGCGTTATTATTATTATTATTATTATTAACACGCACAATACATTCTAGGCTATAAAGGAGCTGAAGCATAAACTTTGGCTGAACACTTTGTTCCACATCTGTTCTTTCTTTCCTCTTGGCGCCTGACACTGTCCTCTCAACAACTTACCTTTTGATTTCTCTAAATATCTTTGTCTACTAGCACCAAATACAACACGATGTTGATAAAGGGACGTCAGAATCCTATATCATAATGTTTGTAGGCTTTTTCTCACGGGTGTCTAAAGTTTCTGACGTGATTTCTTCAAATCTGTCTGAAGCAGGGCTCAGTGCCTGACCGGCCTGGAGCTAGTTGGCGGCTGTGTCTACTCTGTCATCAGGCCAAGAACTTTTGTGTACCACATATTGTTTCTTTGCTTATCACAATAAGCTGGACAGAAGGCCGTGAATAAAAAAAATAAATAAATAAATAAAACTGCTGCGAGTAGCGGATTTTTCTCTGCATTAAAGTACGGAGAGTTGGCACTGGGCGTCTTCGCGTCCTCCAAATTTCCTACATTGTTCGGTGGACTTGTGTGCAGCAGTGTGAGGACGCTGCTGGACTCCACTGCTCTCCCTCCTGAGTCATGACCGCAGTGTCTCCCCGTTTTCTGAAAATCCCTCAAACTGCACCTGACCTGAGCTGAGTTCGCATCAGCTGAAAAAAAGGTGCTTATTAACCTCTCAGCTGGTGCTGGTATTGTCCCGTCACAATATTATACTTTACGTTTACAGCTGAAAGAAGGGATTTATTTCAGAGATCTCTTGAGCCTCCAGGAGGAGAGAAGTTTTTACTTTCTTACCTCTTACAATGGCATTTTGTAATAAGAGCACCTGCTAAATGTTTACGTTGCCACTAAAACTCAAATAGCAGCTAAACAAGAACACTTCCATAACCCTTCTTCAGGCCTGTGAGTGTGTGGACCAGAATACACCCTCTCGACGCATGTTTACATGTATCAGAAGCGGCAGGATAACCTCCAGTCTCGAGGACGCTGGAGATATTCCACTGTTGTGCCTCCTTTTCTGACACGTGAGCAGTCTTAACACTAAAAATACCCCTCTCAGAAAGACTCTGGTGGAACATGACTGTTTCTATGGAATATGCAGGGGTAAGAAACACCGTGTGTACCTGGAAGCACAGGGAGGGAGGCACTACTGCACAGTCATGGTTCGCAATCAACCGAAGGGAATAATTCCAAGTGCCTTCACTTGACGGATGTAGAAATGAACTAAATGCCACCATTGTACGATGATTATAACGTTGACTCAGATGTTGTAGTAGCTGGAAGGCTTTACAGTAAAAGATGCACAGTATCTTTTATTAGCAGAGGATGTAGTTGTGGAAGTGACATAAAGTGACAGATGTTATCTCCTCACTTGTGCAGTGTGCTGGAAAAGCTTCAACCTTCCTACAGCCTGGTCAAAGGACAACAGGGGTCTCTGAGAGGACATCTCCGTCTCTCACACACACACACACACACACACACATGCACATCCTCCCATCTCTCTTTCCCTCCGTCTTTCTCTGCTGTCTTGCTCTTCCTCTTCCTTTACTCTCCATGATCCTTCCTGTTGTTGTATTGAACAGACGCCAGGAGGGCTTTCGTGTTTGGAGGAGGGAGGACATTGGCCATTAAACCATCATGTTGCATTACCACAGGAGGAGGAGGAGGAGGAGGAGGAGGAGGAGGAGGAGGAAAGAAAAAGGGAGACCCTGAACTCATCTTTGAACACAGTAAAATATATTATTTTTATTATATTGAGATCACCTGTTGTGCAGGGTGTAGGGACTGGCTCCTAATTAAAATATACACATTTATATATATAGACATTTGTTTATTATGGAAGTGTTATTTGTTTAGTATTAAAGAGGCTTTTTTTTTTTTTTTTTTTTTATGAAGGCACCTGTGAGATTTGTTTCTGGAAGTAATTATTTAAAATTTTTAAGTTGTCGGGAGAATGTTCTCGGGCTTCTTCCCAGGCAGCTGAATTCTGGGGAATCAGCAGCGCCACATAGTGAGTGAACGCAGAACCAGTCAAGGCCCGTCAGTGAGTACAGTACGACACTTAGGTGAACTATACAACACCTGCACACAAGCTTAACAGCTTAGCAACAATTTCTTTTACAAATGAGTCATCAGATTATGTCTTTCGCTGTCTTTTAATATGCTTTCAACAGCAAAGTAATGTTCTGTGTATGTGGCTAAAACGACGACGGTGCTCTGTCACCGGGGAGGTGACGATGGGAATTCAGTGTCGTCAGTTCACTTTTTATATATGTGCGGATAGAGATTTGTCACAGCATGTGAGCAATTAGGAAGTAAACACGAGTCAATTGAACCTCTTCTCATTTTATGCCTGATCAGAAAATGCATTTCAGGGATTCACTGCGAGCAGCTGGGGCTACTGTCCCTCGTGTTCACCGTGGTCATGGATTAAGGTTTCATGGCAGAATAACACGCAGAACACACCCTTCTTCCCTCAAATCAACACTTTTCAACATACATTGTGTCTCTATCATGTCTGAATAAAGCCCTAAGGGGCATTTACATGCCTCAATGACAAAAAGCAGATTTAACAGATAGGATACATCAGCTATGTTCGGTATTCAGGGTATGAAAAGGGCTGAATGGGCTGCTCTGCAATCCCTGCATTTAACATCTATTAAGTGAATGATTGATTTTTAAGGCGTAGTTAAAGAGCAGTGCAAGAAGACAGTACTCTGTTAAAGGGAATGGACTATTAAGAGTGTATTAAGTTACTTTTCCCTGGACTATCATTTACTGTGGGCTGGTGGAGCACCAATGATATTGGAAAGCATAAAAAAACACAATGTGTGCCTTTAGCAAGGTAAACCTAAGACGGATCAGAAGTCCTCGTAGTTCTTTCAATGCAGAAGTGCTCACGGTTTGTTTCTGCGAAGCTTTGCACACACAGCTTCATTCAACCTCAGGCCTGATGCTGACTCAAGGTTGACAGCTCGTCAAGATGAGTGACAGGAGCAGTGTTATGAACCCGGTGACGATGGAGAGGGCGAGACGAGCCGCACACTTTGCTGACTCCCGGGAAAATGCATACAGTAGATTTAAATCGGAGATATTTGATGTTGACAGACATGTTGACAGAAATGTGAGCAAAACATAACCTCTTAAATCCTCATAAACAGAGCTCACTGTACTTCTTCATTTCTCTTCTGTCTTAAAGATTGCATACATGATCATACATGTACACATTCTGCTGCTGCATGTCCAGCTACTGCTCTATTTTACTGGAGGGGGGGGATTCTTTGGAGGAGATATAGATCCCTTGCTGCCCCCCCCCCCCTACCAGAGTTAGAAAGTCAATCACACAGAGCGACCACAAAGAGACGGCACACGACCACAGCGTCTGGGTGTGTTGCTCCTCTGCAGGGGGGGCAGGAGAAGATTTATTTCTCTGTATCAAGTGGCCCATTTTCTCAGCTATTTGTCGATATTGTTTCATATTGTAATACTGAAAATAGTTTATTTGGCTTTCACTGAATAAACAATGTAACTATTTAAGTACAGTTTTAAAAGTTTCTAAACAAACCCCTGATCGTGTCCCTGGACACTTTTGGGTGTAAATGGATGGAACATGTATGTAAAATAAGTTTTTTTTTTAAATTAAATTCATCGTCATCCACGGAGCAGGAAACTTTTAGACGGCTAAACTTCGGAGTACACTCACCTCTGTACACTAGTATGTTAGCCTCCGTCTACAGTGTGGGTTAACCAGTTCTAACAGTAGCACATTGCAGTGGTTTTCTAAGTACAACAGTGAGCTCGCTCTTAATGTGACTCACACACACATCAGTATTAAAATTGGGATGTGTGTTTAGATGAGGAAGTATGTGGGTCACAAAACATCACTGTGTGTGTGAATGTGGGTCAGAATACATCATACATCCCTTAATCTCTCTCTCTCTGTCTCCCTCTCTCCTTCCCTCTCTCCTTCCCTCTCTCCCTCTCTCTCTCCCTCTCTGTCTCCTTCTTTGTCTCCCTCTCTCTCTCCTTCTCCCTCTCTCTCTCTCTCTCTCTCTCTCCCTCCCTCTCTCTCTCCTTCCCTCTCTCTGTCTCCTTCTCTGCCTCTCTCCTTCCCTCTCTCTCTCTCTCCTCCCCTCTCTCTCCCTCTCTCTCCCATGTGGAATAGATGGCAGAGAGAAAGATTATCACACCCTGCTGGCCCACATTCGTGCCTTCCTCTCGTTTAATCATCCGCCCCTTCCCTCTCTCAGCTGCTGCTACCATCCCTTGTTGTTGTTATTGCTGTTGTTGCTTATTTGGATTGTTTATCGCCATAAAACGACCACTGGCGCGCTAATGCCGATGACGTCACCGCTTATGAATTATGGGAATGATTCAGAAGAACGAGGTATTCGGCACAGTGCAGTTATATTTCATAACATGTGGAAGCTTTGGTCTCATATTTGAGTTCCTTCTTATACGACTTGTGATTTCATCTATGTGGGAAGATAGAGAGCTAGAAAAGTCAATTCCATTTTATTTATATTGCTCAATATCACACATTTGCATCAAGGGGCTTTAAATGATGTACAAAAAAAAAACCTTTAATGGGGGGAAGAGGATAAAGAAGGGTTTGGGTTTCTTGGGTACGTATGTCAAGTCTGTCTTTGTTTTTCGGCATTATCGAATAAACAGTTTTTTTGCAGTTTGTTGTGCTAAACGCTCCCTGAGAATGTGTCTGTAACGTCCGTCAGTCCAGGCGAGAGAGATGTAACATGAGAGGATCGATATAAATATGTTTGTATTCAGTGCTGAGATGAGCTTCATTGCATAATTGTGGTAATTCTTTTTTTTTTTTAAAGCATATTGTCTCATGATCTTTTGTTGTTATTTTATATGTAACATACTCGGGTCAGTTGGCTCAGCACAGCTTGTAGCGTGTAAATGAGGCGATTGCTCAAAGGCACCTCAGAGAAAAAAATATATACTTGCAGTTTGTGCAAAACTAATCTAAACATGTCACAGAGCCACCTTTGTATGGAACACATAAAGATGTTCTGAAGGCCTGTGGTTTTGTGTCACTTCAGAGTTAGAGAAAAACCTGTATACAAATTACGCCTTAAAAACTATGCATTTCTATAAAAGAAAAGAAGAAAAAGAAAGTATAGAGCACACAAACTCCGTGTCTCTTTGGCGCAAACCAAATCGAAAATAAATCCTGGCTCTGACCGCAGTATATCCTCCTGTGATTGGTCAGTGATCTCTGTAAATCCAGCTTTGATTGATCAATAAACTCTTCATCAAGTTATGATTGGTCAATTCCCATGAAACGTCAATGCTGATTGGTGAATCAGCCTCATAGATTCAACCGCAAATGGTCGGGGAACTCTGGAAATCCAGCTGTGATTGGTCTATCAAGATCTGCAGAAAATCCACCTACTGACGCACACCTACTGTACACACACACACACACACACACACACACACGCACATACAGCAGGCTGTGGGCGCCCATACATCCACACACTTGACCATTTCCACGGAGGCCATCTGCTAAAATTCAGAGAATAAGATGCAATAACTTGCGTGACTAGAGTGTGTGTCTCTGACGTGTGTGTGGACAGTTTGACTCACAACAAGTCTCAACACGACACCCGTCCTCCCCTGATCCTTGTCACCCCGCAGAGAACTGGGGCCGGTGGATCAGAATATTTATCTTTCCATCGTATAAAAGTAGCACATTTTAATTGTTGCGTGACAATGAGCAGCTTCACTGCACCTGCATTAAAACCATGACAGCTGGAAAAAAATGAACTTTACTGAGTAAATGTAGAAACTGTTGCCCCCTCACAGTCGAAGAAGGCCTGTCTGCCTTTGCTGTGTGGGACATGTTTTCCCCCTGATTGATAAGTGTCAGCCTGTCATTTTCATCTGACGTGGTCGGACTCGCTTCACCCTTCATCTCCTTTGTGGCTCAGCTTGTTGCTACATGTGACAACAGACAAAATGGCAGAAAGCAGTAAACCCCGAACTCCATACTTGAGTAGCATAGATACAACGTCTGTTTTCTTTCAGTTTATGCGCTTCCTCTCGTCATAAAAAAGGCAGAGCTGCTCCTAAATGCATGCTGGGTAAACACCACATGTAGACAAGGTGAAAAGACTTAAGCTGAGTCCCAAATCAATACTACATAATCATTTAAGAGCTACTAATCGTCTCGTTACACTGTTTTAGCAGCTAGTGCGCAAACATGTCAACATACTTACAGGGCATTTTACAGACTTAAGAATATTTCACCACCACCAACAATTTACTTATTTTTTTCCCCTTTTTGTGTAGCACCTCCATTTCCTTTGTGCATTGCATTGTGGGAGTCGATAGTTGATGCATGCTGTCTGCTTTGAGTGAAATTCATTTTGTTTTCCAGTATGAACCCATTACACCCTAAAAACCTGCTTAGATCGGTATATAGTATGGATTTGTGGTGAGTTATCAGCGTATTAAACATATACAGTCAATTGCAGATTGAGCCCATTAGTTGTGTAAGAACCAAGAACAACATGAAGGTGACACACATAATGATATAGACCTTTTCTACCCCTCTTATCCTCACTTATGGAACTTGCCATGTGGTTTGCATGCATTACAAACAAGGAAGAAAGAAAAGCAAAGAAGACTGAACAGCCAACAACCCTTTGGACAATTGTTTGATTCCTCTCCTGCTGCACAATAATCTCTCTGACGACATTATCACCTTTCTGGCCTGACTAGACAGTTAAAAGCTGTGAAATTGTTTTGACATTTCAAAGAAGAAAGGCGCAGAGGCAGAGGTGTCCACGGAGAGTTTGACAGGCAGCCACGTGCCCAACTGGGCAAGTTCGACCTCCGCAAACCTACACAACAAGTTCACACAAGACATCCTCATGGCGTGTTGAAAATACATCTTAGCTTTAGGAGCAATTCTGAAAGCTATCAAAAATATATTGCTCTGCAGGGAATTGTGGTCCGTCAATCCGTCCAGCAGCAGAAGAATGTGCAGGGTCCCCCACAGACTGATTTGTTAAGAATATGTCTGTTTCTGCCAACCCATCAGACAATGTGCCTGGAAGTGTTTCTGTCTGTTCGTCTGTCGGGCAGCTGAAGGAGGATTACACCCAATCCAGTAAGTGCCGGTGGCTCAGTGGCAACAGTCGGACGAATAAAAGCCAAAACAGTCATAACGTCTTATCACAGAAGCCCATTTCAGAGAGGCAGACCGCTCCCTTTTGAATTATAAGGCTGATATCTTTCTCTCCCTGACCCTCCACTCACTGTCTGAGTCTCTTTCTATGTGTGATTCCCTGTGTGGCTCTTGCCCTTTTGCTCATCCCTCTCTCTTTCTCCCTCCCCTCTCTCTCAGAAGTGCAGTGTAGGGGGATAACAATGGGTGAGAGAGAAAAAAGGTGGAGGAGACGATGGAAGAGGTGGAGAGGGAAGGAAGAGGCGATGTTTAATTATGTTAAAACAGCAGCAGCACACACCCCTCTGTGTGGCCTTCCCCTCTGGACACACACACACACACACATTTATGGGTCGCACGTGTTGTATAACATGTTGTAGTTTAAATGATTTGGATCGTAAACAGTCCACGTGTCCATCCATTCATCCACCCTCCAACCAACAGTTAGAGCGTATTTCCTTTTTAAATATTTATTCTTCTCTTTGATTTGTAAACATGCACCCATCTGCCCCGTCTATTCTCAATCTGTCCATCCATCCGTTTCCAAATTAATCCCATTGAAGAGCATATTAAATATTTAAGTCTGTTTATTCTTCCATTTCCATCCATTAGTTAGTTATCCATCAAAGTGAACATTCAAAAGGAACTTTATGCACGCCTTATCTTATTTCCTTTACGTCATACAGACCATTTTCTTTTAATAGTGCACAGTTCTGGCCTGAGCTCCTTCCTCCGAGCAGTCACTTGCATTTGTACTTGCTGTCATTTCTCTTTCCCCCAAGTCATTTTAACTGAAAGTTATAATTCCCCTGAGTTGACTGGAGGGTTATCGAGGTCACCTGGTGTGCAGGATGTAGGGTCAGAGTGTGACACCGCCCGTTCTTTAGGGCCTCAGAGAGGTGGAGGAGTGCAGACTGAGTTTTCTGTCTTCACGGTGTAAACCTCCAGTGGTGTTGAGACCAGACTGACCAGCTGCAGCGTCCAATCAGTGACTCCCTCACCCCTTCATACACATTTCCTCAACGTTGAAAAGGGAACTTGATGATTATCAAAGAAGCGTCTATTTATTATCAAAGAGGCGTTTGATTTGTCATTGTGAAGGAACTTGTGAGATTGATCTGCCTCACCCCGGCTCCAGATAAGAGTGTCCATATTGGATGCAAACCCCCGGGTTACCTTTGATTCAAAATAATTAATTTTTTTACCACCAATGCCAACGTTTTTTAAAAATGTTTTGCTTTCAACAATATCTGCACATAGGCTTAGTTTACTAATACACTTGGTTAAAGTTAGAGATCTTGATTATGGTTGATTAAATCACAAATGTTAACTCCAGGTCAGTGACGGGATGCAAACTGGTCTGAAAAGCTCATTTTATTGCGAGGAACTCATCAGGATGAGCTCAATGAGCTGCTGGCGGTTTGTTCTTATTACAATATAGTAGGTTGCAACGCTTATAGACTACAGAACTTGCCACCAGCACTTGAAAGGCTGTTCTTTTAACTCTCCTGCTACACAGCAATAATGTGACTTTAACGAGACACAAATACATGAAAAGATCTCTGCATTGCAACTGGATTTTCATAATGAGTTACCTGAAAGCTGGAGGAGTGAAAACACCTTCATCAGTCCAAATAGAATAACTACTGTAAGTAATATGCATAAGTCGTATGATCCTTGATGTTTGAAAGTCTACATATCCATCATCCGTGGTGACATTGAACAGCTGAGCCAATACGTCCATTTAAAAGATGGCAAAGTTAATGAGCTGAGGAGGAGGATGCAGCGAGTGTGCTGGAGTCAAAGGGGGAGCCAGTGTTAGTCAATACTGGCACTAAAGACATTAGCAGAGACATTTACCCTTCACTTCTCCTTCCTCTCCCCTCCCTCCCACTCTCCCCCTTTCCTTATTCTTTCAAACGTTCCAAGCCACCTCCCTCAATTTCTCTCCCTGCTCCTCTCCTCTCCCCTACTTCCCCTCGAGAGTGATGCTCCGTTCCCCCGACACCCATTTCACTTCCGACTGTACCTTGCTCCTGTCCACTGCTCTCCCTGTTTCATATCTCACCCTTCCTTTCTTTTTGCTTCACACACCATCACCCCTCTCCCCTGATTCTTCAGGTGTTTTATTTTAAAGAGATAGATGGATGGATGCTCCTCCCCCCCCCCCCCCTCTCTCTTACACAGGCGAACACACATACACACACTTGACAACCTGTGGTGTGTATTAATTGTCTGTGGGCCCTGATGGGGGGTTAGTGAGGTGGAACAGCCTTGGTATTTGCTGACCTGCTGGGCCGTGAAATCTCCCTGCATATGCACGCGCCTCATATCCATTTAAATAGATTTAAATAAACAACCTTACACTGGGACTTGATTGGACGCGAGCACGGACGGACGGACGGACACAGCGATATAGGTGGAGGAGATGGATGGTAAAAGGCCGTTAAATGAAGTTTTTCCTCCCATTTCCATAAAGCTTGGGAATGTGATGATTGATGGCTCTGTGGCGGGAAGGCGAGGCGTCGTGGCACAGCGCTGATAGATGGATAGAAGATGTGTGCAGTGAGGGGGAACAGAAGGAGATTCCATTTCAGATCTGTCCTCATCTGATGCACACACATGCCAGTGCTCTAATATGTAGATTGTGTTTAGCGTTATCTTTTGCGGGTTATGTGAGCGGGCGGGGGATGAGCACACGCATACACTCGCGCACACCAACGGTTATTGTGTGCACGGCACGCACGCAGATACTCCCATTTGTTTCGACGATCTGTAACTTGACACTGAAGATGACACTCACATCTTCATCGGTCAAGGTCACGCTTGACTTTTGAGATGCCATGTATTTGACTTTTACATGATAACAGTTAGTTTAGTTCACAAATCTTTCTAGTGTTTTAACAGCAAGTGTGTGTGTGGCATAGTGTTTTATTTTATTTTCTTTTTTTATTTCTTATTATGTAAATAAGTGCTGAATATCTATATTTTGAATTTCTATTTATTCCTATTTTTTTCCTCTTTTTTTATACCTTATTATATGTTCCACTATGTTACTCAGGGAGATGCTTCGATGTGTCGTTTTTTCCACACGATGACAATAAAGACTTAATTTTAACGCGTGCAAGGAAATATCAGAACAAAATTTACAGAGAAAAACAAGTCTGATGTTTACTCTGTAAATACGTTTCCTGAGTGACTCTTTCAGATATGAAGACAGATGCGGATGTTTATGCTGGCAGTGGGGACTGCATGTCCTTCTCTGGGGCGCAGCAGCAGCAGCAGCCCTCTGGCACAAACAGCTGCCATGTGCTACATGTCAGACTCCACCAAAAGGTGGGTCAGGACTAAGTTTTCAGAACCCTTGTTTATGCAGGAAAAGTTGAGTGTTGAGTGGCATAATGTTAAAATAAAAAAAATTGGACCCAACATTGAAGGATACCGGAAGTATTAATGTGTGATAAAGCTCAGAATGTTTAAAAAAAAAACAAAAAAAAACTCTGAAAGACAGAAAACAAAAGCCTAAAACCTGGACATCACTATGAACAACATATTTAAAGAGATATTACACTTCAGAAAGGGATTTTACATTATCTTCACACAGGTAATCTCACTTTCTTGCTCTCTTCCCATCTGCACGTTTACATTTCAACAGGTGCTCATACCTACTG
The DNA here is from genome assembly GCA_943593645.1 of Bovichtus variegatus. Taxonomy (NCBI): domain Eukaryota; kingdom Metazoa; phylum Chordata; class Actinopteri; order Perciformes; family Bovichtidae; genus Bovichtus; species Bovichtus variegatus. The sequence goes on along the minus strand of CALSCE010009347.1, from coordinate 2,931,217 downwards.
TAAATGTCACAATAGGTTTTTGTGCTCAAAATAACCAATCACCAAGACTATATTCACTCTACCTTTTCCTCTTCCTCTTTTCCTTTTTCTTTCTGTTGTTTAAAGGCATTTTAGAAATATTGATATGCATGAGCTAAAAACAGCCATGTGGAAACGCAACACGTCATTAAAAACTAACTCCTGGAACATCATGATCTGCTGACATCCAACACTGTGCTCCATCTTAAGGGTAAACAGCTGAAGTCGTGGATCTGTCCCAGGGGTTTCAACATATTCCACTATGGTCTAGCATCTGGTCCAAACTGAACTGGACTCTTGAACCAGCCTTTTTAAGGGATTACACAGGACTGTGTAAAATGTCAACCTTTTCAATAAGCCACATGGAGGAATACCTTGACATATCTATAGTGCCCTTCCCAAAGCTTTTTATCTGTCTTTTCCCTCTGTTCTTTTATTCATCATTCTTTTTCTTTTCCTAGGAGGGAAGCACTGTTAGTGGAGGTCTAAACGCCCTGCAGCGGACGGGGGGATTGCAGGTGTCGAGAGAGGGAGAGAAGTCAGGGAGGGATGTGAATAATAGATCAGAGAGGGGAAGAGAAAGTGGGAAAGAGTCGGGAGGCATAAAAGGTGGGAGATGGAGAAAAAGAGAAATAGATATAAAGAGGGTGTCAAAGGGACAAAGAGTCAGACAGAGAAGGAGTCTGGGAGAGGCATGGGAGAACGAGGAAGGAAGTAGGATCGAGAGTCTTTCTTGGAGGGCGGCCGTGACCGGAAAACACACGTGCATACAAGTCATGCGTGTGTCCATCCCTCCGTCTCTTCCCTGCTCTCCATGTGGTCAGGACTTCTTGCATAAGACAGCGATTCATCTTTTATTGAGATGGGAAGCTTCCACAAATATGTCTACCTTGTTCTCTGGAATTTAAAAAGCTCACCCTGTAATCCGGCTAGAAATAAACAACAGGAAAGCCAGAAGAACAACAAATCAAATTATACAGACGAAGCACACGAGGAACACACGCCTGTTCTTTCTTAATTATTCCATAAAAGTGTTTTTTCTGGATGATTCGATTTCCAGACTCCCTTTGTGACTGACCAAGATTCAAACACCACTAACACTTATGTGATCAAAGGTTGACTGATGTGGGATTTTACAGGCAACGACAATAGTTTTGTACTGATTCTGTGCTGATATTCATTTATCTAAAGGTAACTATTTCAATTACCTGTATGAAAAAACGGTCCAATATGACCCACAGTGATTAATCAAGAGTATACAAATTAACTGCAGAGTTTATATCTTTCTCCATGTATTACACATATATCACGTCTGTTTTCTGCATTTATCTGATTTCATATGTCATTTACTCAGACTTTTCCTTCTTTAAACTTTAAGTACTCCAAGTAACTTTCTACAGAAGAAACAACGTTATTAAGTTTAGTACGACAGTAATGTTGGTTTATCACTACAGGACATTTGGTCTGTATTTATATAGAAACACACACAAAGCGTCAGAGTTTAGATGGTACTTCCCTGTTTATATGCCCTCATCATGTATTTGCACTGACAACTTTCTCTTTGCTGTTTCATTTAAACAATCAGATTTTCATATTAAATTACAGTAAATACACACATTTTTCTATTTCATGTATTGGTTTTTCACACTTTCCAGACGAAGCTCATCACGTGACCCCACATTACAGTAAGAATCATTTGTGTTTCTCAAAGAAAATGCACTCTGGTCTTGTTACCCACAGAACGAATGACACTTCATATCAGGAGGATAATTCCAGCATAATAACAACGTGAAAAAAGAGTCGTGTTCCTTACCTGAGCAGATCAATTTCATCAGCATGAACCCCTGCTCAAAGTGTTTCCTATTGGCACATCTCAACAGGCAGGAAGCCCACTTCAGCTGGTCTCTACCACACAGTGCTGCAATATATGTAACTACAAAGATACAGAGAGAGAAAAAGAGAGAGAGATTCGCACATTAGTGAGAAGACAGGCCTAAAGAGAGCAGGGGAAGAAAACAAACAGCAGGCAGGTAGATGGAGAATGAGAAAAATAAATGAAGAGTGTGAGAGACGCTGTGTGGTTTTACCAAGAGAGAGAGAGAGGGAGAGAGAGAGAGAGAGAGGGAGGGAGAGAGAGAGAGACAGAGAGAGAGAGAGAGAGAGAGAAAGAGAGAGAGAGGGAGGGAGGGAGGAGAGACTGATGTGCGAGTCACAACCTCCAAACCCGGCTGTTTATAAGCCCCAGGCAATGTGTGTGTCTGTGTACGTGTGTTTGTGTGTGTGTGTGTGTGTGTGTGTGTGTGTGTGAGAGAAGTAGTCAAGTGGCCACCCACGCCACCCTGTGAGTGTGTCCGTACGTGTGTGTGTTCATTGCTCTTTCCGGAACATAGCCACAGGGTTCAAATGTTCCAATCAATACCTGAACCACTCTCACAACAAATGCATATACGCAAATACTACTGCTTTACTACAGGGTGTAAGAAGTAGAAGAAGAACGTGGCGTTATAAAAAACACCTTTTGTGAGAGAGAGAGAGAGAGAGAACTTCACATGTAAATAAAGGTCTGCCCCATTTAATGCATTTCAAAGCAGCCTTCCTGTAGGCATACCCTCGTGTGTTTCTCTGGAAGTAACTCCCAGCTGCTGTCAGGGAAGCTGCTCCTCATGCGCTCCGTAATATAGATTCAAAACCTATTTATTCCCTGGATTTTTTGACTACGGATGAACTGGTGTGATGCCAGAAGCTGGTGGTGCAGTTTATAGGTTGAGTGTAACGAGGCTGAGCGTGATCAGTTGGTGGGACTCCTCCATCTTTGAAGTCTTCCCTCCCATCACACTGTACTGCACGCTGTCTGTTCCTGGATTTATTTGATTGGATTTTTACTACATTATTAGTGCTATTAGAAGCTACTATGATCACATTGTGGGATTATAATCCCATTGTTGTCTGTAGAAACCTTTACAACTTCCTGTTCTTGTTCTCGTAATCTGCCATTTTTCCTGTTTTTTTGCTGTTTTTTCTGGTGTTTATTTTTAGATTGTTTTCGAATCAATGTTTGTGTTATTAGAGATCATAACCATTAGTCGGGAACCGTTGCGGATGTGGGCCGATACAGACGCGTATGGAGACGTTGTTGATGGTACTTGTCTCTACAAATACAGTCGACTTTCGTAAACACGTTCCAAGTTGTCGTACACTCTGTCACTGTCGAGTCATGGCGAAGAGGTGTCATGCTGCTCTTCCTCTAATTCTGATAAATCATGAATGCTGTGTAAGATCTAATCCCTCACTTCCTGTGTGTGTGTGTGTGTGTGTGTGCGTGTGTGTGTGACTCATGTGAACCTACGATGCATTCTGCTTTGTTGTTACATAACTGTCCCTGCTCACACAGACAGATATTACAGACACACTCTGGCAGCTAGACTCAACTATCTCTCTTCACACACACACACACACACACACACACACACACACACACACACACACGCACAGTGGGTTGTTCTCACCCCACTCTTGTACTGTGTGAGAGAGAGAGAACAGAACTCAAAAGGATTTGAAGCTACAGGGGAACAACTCCAACTTGAGTGTGAGAGAAGAAAACATCTAAATTACAGTAAATGAGAGCTATAAATCATCAAATATAATAACACAACTGTTTCTATTCTGTAGTAACATGGTACAGTACTCAGGGTTTTGACTTATTAGGTTGTTTTATAATATGATGAAGAAGAGATGCTTTCATTCTCAGATTAAAAAAAAGTAAAATCCCATCATTTAGATTTGACTCCATATTTACATTTATAATGTTTCTGCATTGGTACATATTTTAATCTGATGGTCCTTTACTCGAGCAAGTAGTGGAAAGGTTTTACATTTTTTTGTAATCTGGTATTATGTAGATCTCTGCAACAGAAGCTTTTTAAGATTTATTTCAGAAAGTCCAACTGCTGCGTCATTACAATGGGATTACTGCCACCACACACAGCCTCATTTTAAACAGGAGTTTTAAGTTTTACGTTGTTTAACAAGGAGAGCCACAATAACAAACTGCACTCCAACCCTTGTTTTTGAGACACTAGGTAAAGCTGTGTATTGCAAGTTTTTTGGAGCGTTAGAATAATTTTATTTAACCTATTAACCTGACAAGTTAATTAAGATAACAAATCTAACGTGCTCCTTATAAACAGCCTGGCGAGAGGTCAAAGGAGTCATAATACAGAAGTGTGGACAAATGATGAAGACAGACACACATTTAAAACAAATAAAACCTCCGACATGCAGCCCTGACAGCAAAACGTTCTGCATAATTTAATGCATTTGCAGAAAGAATAAGAGGCTTGTGTTCACAAGGATTCCAATTTTTATAGAATTGAATGCTGTTTCAAAATGGGAATGATGTCATTTCTCTACAGACTTGCATTGCTTATAGTTGCCAACAGGAGGCTACTGCCAATTTCTCAAAATCACGTATAAATGTCCTTAGAGAGAGTTCGGTTGGAGATGAAAGGCTTCTGAAAATCCTAACTGGACAGGAAGAGCAGAGTAAATACTGTGCATACAAATTCCACATGCAATCACAGAAACTGCGACTCGTCTGCATGAAAGACAAAGCTTTTCTGGAGATCAGACGGCACACACACTTCAAGAAGAACAGACAGCAGAAACTATTGTTCTCTTTACTGTAAGTAGGCAGAAGTAGTGTGACTTTGCTCTGCTGTCGCACCGCAGGTTTCAGGGAGCAGGTTGGGGCTGATGCTAGTTTGTCATTTTACATCCTGTTATGTACTAAAGCATCTTTCCCATTGGACAACATCACCCACATACACCCACTTACATCTGGCTTTTGTCTGTAGAGGGAAAGGTTACCAGCTTCTTTTATTCCCGGGACAAATGACTCCGCAGTAGTCACAGTTTACATACATACTAATTTTCACACCTTTTCTGGCGCGGTGCGATGTGACGAGCGTTGAAGCGAATGTATAATTAAAAGATTAAAACAGGGATTTGGACAATTTATTTATTCCACTGTTCCAACAATCAACAAAGCTGATTTGAGAATTTGAAAGAGACTGAATAAGGGAGAGATATAAAAAAAGAAAAAGACGCACAGATCGGTTACTGACGGTTGTTTTCTATCCCTGCCTGACATCGAAAGTGATAAACCAGAAGAAGAAGAAACAACAGGAAGGCATACTCATCTACTGGCAACGGGAAAGGAGCCTATTGCCTATTTTTAGCATTTAGTGTTGTAAGCACTTATTTTGTGAAAAGAAAAGACTCTGAGTACTTTAAGTTGCCTAAACGTAACCAAATCTTCAGGACTTGTTGAACAGATGTGATGAAATGGGAAAGAATACTGTAAAAAAAACAAAAAAAAAACAAGCAATATATACGTGAGTAACTTGTTGCCACAAAGCAGCACCTTTAATACACCAGCGCTGCTAGCAAAACAGCTCTAGATACTAGCAGAGCTTGTAATACTCTGCAGATTAGACAAAAAGCAGGCGAGAGAAAAGCAGCAGAGAGTGAAGGATAGGACCAGTCACAGCCAGAGAAACTGAGGAAGTCAGGTATTGCCTGCAGCCACAACAGCACTCCATCATTTCTTCATCTTTCTTCCTGGTATTTCCCCTCTGTGATGTTTTCTCTCTCTCTCTCCCTCCTCTCATCCATCTCCTCCCAGCTCTCTCTGACAGTCTATTTGGCCCACACAGCCCTGTCATCCATTCAACATATCAGTCCCGGCGATGGCGCCAGTCTCACACTGACTAGCGTTTGTAGCCCGGGCCGGCGGGACCCGCGGTTATAGTGCGTCTGTGCCATCGCTGAAAGCCCGCGGGTTCAAGTCCCGTGACGGCAGGGTCACAGAGTCGACCCCGCAGCGCGAAGGTCAGAGGTTCATCACTCGGTGCACTCGTACTTTATTGTATTTAAGATACTTTTGAGTACTTAAATGTGTTTTACAGCAATTTTACTCTTTTAAAAAAATTTAAAATCCAACTTCTTTAACCATCTGAATGTTTTCTTATAGTTTAGGTTTTTCAGCTCAGTGACATCTGGGGGTCGTGTTTACGACCATGTGGGGCCATTTATTTCTTTCTGTCCATTTCTTTTGTCAGTTGCAATAATGCTTGTGTGCGTAACAACCATAAGTACAGCTGGTCGGACACTAAATAAACCAAATGTTTAAAACAAACATTTTGGGGAATAAATTCAAACTTCCCTTTCATTTCCTTTTGTCACATGCTGTGTAATTTGGTATTTTCTTAAAAAAAACAAATGAAAAAAACATGGCTGTTGCTCCATCCTCCCTAAATGATCTGGATGCAAACAGAAGAATATGAATTCATACGTCTCCTTCGTTTGTTTGTTTAACGTGCACCAAGCCGGCTGCAGGGACTCCTTACACTCCACTATCTGACGCAGAAGAGCGGCACTAAAGAGCTCGTACGTCAAGCCTCAGCATATTGAGTTTGTTACAATTTAAAGAGTCAGACATGTTGTGTAAATATGTAAGGACGGAACGGAGGTCAAAGGGCTTTTTGTAGCGTCGGCCTTAACAGCTGCGTGCGGAGGGAAGACCACTGAGCTGACACGTGGAGGAGACGTCCTGCTACTGTGAGCTCTGTCACTGCAAAGAAAAGAACTATTAAAGGTGGAAATACAGCTTTTACCACAACACAGATGACCACACTGTTGCTGGATCAAGGGGATTTGATACGTTTTTGTCTTTTCTTGGATGTTCTGCATTTTATTTTTGCCATCTAGCGTCTTCTATCCAGGTCACGCGTCCTGTTTTTATCCTGTGCTTTCGTTACGTCACGCGCACCTGTTTGGATTTCCTCTCTTTTTATAGGCCTTAACAACTTTTATATAACTCTTCACACACGCACGCTGCTCCGAGTGATGAAGTAACCTATGAAAACATTTATCTCTGCACCGTTACTGTTAGGGTTGTAAGGCTTATGTACTTCACTGCCGATACAAGAGAGTTAAAGTGTGTGGGAGGAAAGCAGAGCGAGAGATGAGCCTATCCAAAAATCACTATAACACGCCTACTAGAGCCCGAGAGGGGCCGGCAGGGTGTTTGTGGTGTGCAATAGTAAATGTGCTTTATGTTACTTTTAATTTCCTCTAACAGTACCATTGTGGAATTCTTAGCTGAAGGAAAGAGTGTAATTAAATGATATAAGTATAGGGAGTTCTTGTTAGATAGTGTGTCTGTAACACACAGTAGTGAGTGTGTTTCTTTGTATTTATATTGAATTTGTGCCTTTTATTCCCTCCCGTGTCACGTTGTCCATCAACGCACGCCCGGAGGTGAACACCTGGGCTGAGATCTCGTGACTGCAAAGGACATTTAATACTCTGCAGGGCATTCACTGAGCCCTGCTGTCCTGCTGCCCGGCATGCATCTGCTGCCCTGCATGCATCTGCTGCCCTGCATGCATCTGCTGCCCTGCATGCATCTGCTGCCCTGCATGCATCTGCTGCCCTGCATGCATCTGCTGCCCTGCATGCATCTGCATGTGTCGTGTTGCTGCACTTATTTATTCAGGTTGGTCCAGAGGTGGAGGAAGTATTTACATCCTTTAGGTAAAATCAGTCATTCAGAAATCTCCTTTACAACTAAAGGGACTGAATTTAAAAACGTTTCTTAAGTAAAAGTACAAAACTGTAATAAGAGAAATATTCTTAAAAGTATTAGTAAATGTAAAAGAGCTAATTTCTCTTGTCAGTGTTATTATATATCAATCATTTAAATGTGATTACTGATGCATCAGTGTGTAAGCAGGTTGAGGTCATTTTATCTACAGCTGTGTAGTTTAATCTGTGAGAATGCTTGTTTCTTAAATCTTAAAAGTCACCTCTAACTGTAGCTGTCGGACACATTAAGTGGAGTAAAAAGTATAATATTTGCCTTTTCAAATATTAGCGGAGTGCAAGCTGGATAAAATAGAAATACTCAAGTACAAATACCTCACGATTGTACTTCAGTTAATGTATAATTACATGCCACCGCCGAATTAGCTTGACCTACAGTGTTTTATTAATCTCCTGTTAGTGCAGCTACTGGAATATTACATAATATCATTGTGATACTGTAGGAGGTGAAATACTATGAGAATACACCCTCCACCCTGAAGAACTACAACCATACCTCCCTATAACTGTCCTTGTATATATGTGTAGTTTATGATGACCAGATAGTGAGTTTAGATAGGGATGGAGAGGGAGAGCAATGCAAAGCAAGAGAGAGAGAGAGAGAGAGAGAGAGAGAGAGAGAGA
>CALSCE010009347.1:2900607-2917317 GCA_943593645.1 Bovichtus variegatus | reverse complement strand
AACACTCGTATAGATGTAAAACACTAGAATAGATGTAAAACACTCGTGTGGATGTAAAACACTCGTGTGGATGTAAAACACTCGTATAGATGTAAAACACTCGTGTAGATGTAAAACACTCGTGTGGATGTAAAACACTCGTGTAGATGTAAAACACTCGTATAGATGTAAAACACTAGAATAGATGTAAAACACTAGAATAGATGTAAAACACTCGTATAGATGTAAAACACTAGAATAGATGTAAAACACTCGTATAGATGTAAAACACTAGAATAGATGTAAAACACTCGTGTGGATGTAAAACACTCGTGTGGATGTAAAACACTCGTATAGATTGAAAACACTCGTGTAGATGTAAAACACTCGTGTGGATGTAAAACACTCGTATAGATGTAAAACACCCGTGTGGATGTAAAACACTCGTGTGGATGTAAAACACTCGTGTGGATGTAAAACACCCGTGTGGATGTAAAACACTAGAATAGATGTAAAACACTCGTATAGATGTAAAACACCCGTGTGGATGTAAAACACTCGTGTGGATGTAAAACACTAGAATAGATGTAAAACACTCGTGTGGATGTAAAACACTCGTACACTAGTACAGATGTCTTATCAGGGACTTATGCCTTTTGCATGTTCAGTGTTACACTTATTACTTTAGTCTGCTGTAAAATGTTTGTATTTAGTCTTATATCCTCAAATATAGAAACGCAAAGATACTCGTGATATAATCGTGTTTTTTATGTATTTCCCAACATACTGTATACATCCCAACAACACCCACAGTTGGGTGTGTAAAGTGTTATAACATACATACAGATTAAACAACAGGAAAATGTAGTGTATAGAGAAAGAAAACTGCAAAGGGCTGCATCCTGTTTACAGTTTCCGTCCTCAGCACCTCATCAACATTGCAGGCGACGTTCTCTCTGGCCTGACTGTAAATACTGCGTACGACAGTATTGATATGCAGTGCATTACTTTGATGAAAGGACTTTTCTTACCTTACCTGCTGTGAACCTGCTCGACTTTGGGTGTACCCAGCCTCCCTCGCGGACATAATTGACGTCATCTGTTAAGTGGTTGAGTGTAAAAGGCTCGAAATGGTATAAATACGAATGGGACAGCACTTTGCGACGACATATCACGTTACCTTGACAACACCAAAACATGTTATGTACAATTGTGGGTTTGTGACTTTTTATTTTACCTTTTTTTTTTCCTTAGATTTGTACGTCTTCCGGGCCAAAGCAGCCTCATTAGGCCTGATTAAAATAAAAGTTTGATGAATAAAATAAGTGAGTAATATAACCTATATGTTGTTTTATAAACTAACTAAATTTAATATGCCACACTGAACACCCATGTGCAAAAAAAAAAATGTAACGCCTCTGGACTTCCCCTGGTAACCCCGTGTTGTGACGTAACACTGCTATGAATTGTGGGTAATTCCCTCGTGAAATGTGTTTAGAACGGGCTCACGTCTGCGAGAGAGCCCTCATGCACTTGATGATTTGATAGTGGGACGGCCCGAAGCCCTCACAGACTTTCGGGGAACGCGCCTTCAAAGTCCGTGAGTGTGGAGATTGGGATTAATAATAATAATAATAAATTTGATTTATATAGCACCTTTCTAAAAACCCAAGGACGGCCATTATGGCTTTCCTTGTTCTTCCTCATCCTCCTCTTTTTGCTATTCCTCTCTCTGCTGTTGCCATCCATGGCTCCACATGTGGCCCTTTACTTGCTAATTGAACAATGGTGCAGCATGTTAAAAAGGAGGACATTTAAGTTCAGCATTTTGAATGGCAGTGTGTTGCATGTGAACTCAAGAGATGTTATTGATAAGTCAGTCATTCATCAATTTTGTGTAGTGTTTAAAAAAAAAAAAAAAGTAGGAAATGTTCTTGTTTTTCAGCAGAATTGGTTTTGTGTGTTGGTCAAAGACTTACAGGTTGTGGTCAATGTGTTTCAAGTAGCAGTGTTACAAAATGTTTTAACTTACTCTGTGTGTGTGTGTGTGTGTGTGTGCGTGTGTGTCGACCTAAGACGTCACTTTGGCATTTCCCTCTTGTGTTTGGCTCTCTTCCTCTTGTACACTCTCCATGTCTTCGTGTCTCGTGGATACGATCTCATGTATGGAGGTCTGACCCCTCAATCCACCGGCCCCTACAATAATAAAAAAACTGCATGAAGCTGTAGTGAATTTACACTTGGTTTGACAAAGACAAAAACAGAGGATATCCTCCGACTCACATCTGAACACATGTCAAAGATCAAGGTGTAGGAGATCAGAGCTTTTCCTCACGCCGCCTCAAAATGTGTAGAATTTGACATATTGGATCATTTTACTCAAAGGAACTGAGCTGATCTTCACCACATGGAATCTCATATATATATCAAAAACACTGACTGTGTAAAAGATTCATATCACCTCTCAAACTTTATATTTACTTGGGTGAAAATCTGCCACAAATCATATACTCGACCTGACCCGTTGTTGGGTTTTCATCAGCAAATTCCACCTTCGTCTTTTTTCGGGCATGAGGTGTTGTCATAAAAACACATGATGTCATTGTTTCTCAACCAACCTTGAAATACAATTCCCAGAAAGTACATTCAGAATAACCTGGAAACACATGTTTTTGTAAATTAATATCTTTACTTGTATGTTTTTTCACCTGCTCTTGCTCATTTTTTCTTTTTCGTTGTCCTCCTTAGCTTGATGTTGGGCCACAAAAGAGATTTTCCTTGTTCATACTGGTGTCATGGCCGTGAAATTAAAACCTCATCATTTCCATCTTTCTGTAAATACAGGTTCACTTTGCTGCTTTGATTCATAAAAAAAACCATCAAACTGATGTACAGTTTTCGTAGAACTTCAAAACACCAAACGCAAGACAACACAAACATATTTGAGTGTTTATTTTTTATTCTACACTTACAAAAATGTCAGGTAATAAAAAGTAGTTTGCTATACACCATAAAAACAAAATATAAAACATTGTGTTCGCCATCAAAAAAATGAATTACACTATTTTTTTTTTTAAAAGAATAAAGGCACATGTCGCTTCCTTGAAGACCCTTTACTGTATTTACACAAAAAATGTATTTCTATGTGTTTTCTCCTTTTTTACATTTTTTTTTTTTCTTGGTTTGACTCCCACGTGTGTGTACGTTCATGGGTACAGTCACAAGCACACTCACACAAACATAAGTGGACACACACACATAAGATGACATATTCACTAAGGCAGCCACACAAACACTACTCTTTCATTTTTTTTGATAATAAAAAAAAAAATTGTGTTAGTTTTTACAGCAACAAAAAACAGATTGTGTCAATTTTAACGTCTTCTAAATACAGTAATGTAGGCTAAAAACAAACAAGGTGAGGCCAGAGAAAAACACTATTAGGCACATTTCTTTTTTCTATATACATTTCACTCAGAGTACACTCCCTCAATAACACACGGGATACACAGATTAAATTAAAGCTAAATCACTTAAAGGTCTGGTTGTTGAAGCTAGTATATTGATACATATGGGGGGGGGGGTTTGTTTTTTTGACATAAAGGTGAAAAACTATTTTGCGCCTGGATCCCGACCTGAGAGATTTATTTTCACTGTCTGCATCCAAAGTGATGTACTGTTTGATAAAAGAGACAGACGCTCTCACAGAACCGTTGATGGCCAAAAATAGAAATAAAAAAACGCACTTTTGGGATATTAAAGAACTCGACTTGACAAAATGACATCACTGTTACATGGTGGATGTTGCAGATGCACATTAATGCTAAAGAGAAGACAGCTATCCTCATCCGTATCTGATGAGGCACTATGGAGACGTGAACCAGGCCGTACGTGACTAGAAATGAGTCGATTCATTGATTGGCAGCCTGTGTTTACATGTTCGGCTATAGGGGACAAATTTGGCCAAGTTGTTATTTTGATAACACACAAAATATAAACATTTTAAAAGGGAATCACATGCAAAATCCTGTGCGGTCACATGCGTCATATATTTTGGAAGAGTTTAATGATTAATGTATTCTGTTAATTAACTTTCTTAGACACATAAATGTATTTTGTAAGTTTTTCTTTTTTTACATTTTGGAACAGAAGTAAAAAGTGGTCAAAAGTGTTGCCGAATGTGCCCATGGAGCTCTCCACACGTCTCAGTACACGCAGCACTTATTGTTGTCAGGAAAGTAGATAATGGAGCGTCTCCATCTGCTACAGGTGCTGCTTTCAACCTCACATACTCAGTTTTACAAAATAAAGGCTGTAATTACGCTAATGGTGGTGGCATACAAACAAATGCAAAAAAAAACAAAAAAAAAAAACTTGACTACTGTTTCTTTTGAGGTCTAAAATGACAGGACACAATAATATTTCCTCCAGTTTACAGTGAAGTTTCACAAGGTGAGTCTCCATTCTTTCACCCAAACAAAGATGGCAGCCAGACAAGTGTTCAATGAATGTTAAACATGGCTTATAAAAAAAAAAAAAAGCAGTTTAAAATCATCTTTATCTTGGATTGGACTTTGGAAAAATGTCTTCAGACTCTCCAAGTTTTTCAAAAGATGTCTTTTTTATTTCTTCTTAAAAAAAAACAATAGTCTACTCACGATTCAAATGTAATCGTCAGTGCAAACTTTTAAAATGCAAAACATATTGTGACAAAAGAGGCATAAACGGAGGCTAATATTTCATTTTTCTGCCACTTAGAGCCAACAAAGTGAGTTGCCTGTTGTGTGTTTAAAGATTTGACTGTGGGTAATCTTTATTGATTTCTAAACGTTGCTTCAGAAAGACGCCAGGATAACAGGATGTTAGGACCATTTGCGTGTGTGATCTCAGCCTATGTCTCAGCATTTCATCACACGTCTTCGCTCTGAAGTCTTTCTGCTCAGCTGGAAAACTCGTCACTGCTCTACATTGTTCTCTTCATCTTTCCTTTTTGGGCTTCTTGTCGTCCCGTGTTTCTCCTTGCCTTGCTCCCCTTTTCCTCTCTAAGGTTGTTTCCCAGGCCGTATTAACGGGAAGTGTGCACAATGTGTTGCCTCACGGGAGAGATAACGTGGACAGGAAGGGGCGGGAGCAACCCCCAGATGGACAGGAAGTCCACCCCACTGTTTGGTTTAGCTGATTAGAGGACGGAGAGAGAGACAATATGGGAGAGATACTGTGAGGCAAACAAGGAGAAGGAGAGAAAGACTGAGAGTGAGGTGGAGGAACTGGCCGCTCTAAGTATATATATGAACCCAACAGGAAGGCATTGAGAGGGCTTCCAGCTATTGTGTCCATCAAATGGCATTCCAAGGAGGCCAAGTTTTTAAAGAAACAACTTCCAGTCCAAACAAAACAGAATAAACAGGAGAATAAATAAACTATTTTCTCTAAACTGCAAGGAAATTACATTTAAAAAAATTAAATAAAAGGAGTGTCTTGAGGACGCATGGCTGTCTTCTGCAGAACAATGTATTTAAATAGTGCATTGTCAACCGCACTGATTTAATGGGAGTGGGCACGACTTTGCAGGAAACTGATTCATAAGTTGTCACTACTCTTTTACCTTTATGACCCCAGAGCCTTCATTTATACAAGAAGACAAAAAGTCTGCAGGTATTGTGTGAATACTACCGAGTCATTGATAAATAGTACTTTGTTCTACAGCTTTCTCCCAGAGGTCGACTGTTCCTACTTAAAGAGCAAATAATATATAAAAAAATGAGTTTTGTGGTTTGACATTTTTTTTACATCATTGTAATTTGAATATTTTTGCGTCTATATATATATATATATATATATCTTTGTTTTGCATTTATTTTTGGTCACACAAAACGACATTTTTTTATATTTCGTAAATAAAACAATAAAGGAAATATTCAAAGAAATATAACCAGCGGATTAAATAATATTTAGTAGTAGCCCTCATCCACAAAAAGCCATGCAATTATCAAAAAGTAATGCACAATGAGGACCAGTATGGCTCCAAGGAATGTGTTTTTCTGGGTGGAGTACCCTGTTTCATGGCCACGTGCCAAGTATTGTGTATCCATATGTTGGGACACTAAGATGGAAACTAAACGTTGCTGGTCTAAGAAGCTGGAAAACTGTTGCCTAATAACAACTAAAACAAGTAGACTTCTCATATTAATAAAGTAAAGTTTGTAATGTAATCAATAAGCCTCAGTGCGCCTCATTGTAAGATGGCACAAACTACATAAAGAAATAGTTCCAGTTCAGGATTCAATCTTTGCTCATGATTAATCAACAGGGCTTTTTTTCTATAACTATGCAAAGAATTATCGAATGATTGTCAAACGTTTTGGATCGGAGCGTTTGTGACCCGACAGTAGCCGCAAAGGATGAGAGGTTAAAGTTATTCAAGCCACCTCAGCGCCACCCCATCGTCCCGACTGGCCACTCTGTGTTTCCTGAGTTGTCTGAATGACTTTTGTTCCAGTAGGCCTCTGAGAGTTGGGCTTTCATCGCAACAATAACTGCGATGATAGGTTCTGTCAAATAAAACCCGGAAACATGCTGTAATTCTGTCGGAGCAGCGGTAATGTCTGGCGTCTTTTCTCTCCTCGGAGCGGAAGATGAGCAAGAGGACATATCGGAGGGTAGGATTCAGAAAACAAAGAGAGGGATGAAGATCTTTTTAAGGTTTCTAACAGTGGTAAATATCAGCATTTCTTGCTTATCTGAATGTGTTTCTGTTATTTTAAGGACTGCTGCAATATTGCGTGAAAGGAAATGTAGTAAATCAGCAAATATATGCAGTGAGAAGTGGGAACATCTGAAAATCCCCCACTGGACATTCCAGACTGAGGATTTTCCCGAAGTTGAACTTTCCATAAAGACGGCGCTTTTTAGTATTTCAGATAAAGCAAACACAACTGGCATCCTGCTGTGATCAAATACTTCAAACCTCTTTGAGTTAAAATTCTTGTGGCTGCTGAAAATGTTTCCACTCGAACAATAAACCCTGCAAGCGATCGTATTTACAAGTCAAATTATCAACCTCAGATCAGAAATAAAATCACCTCGTCTTCGCCATGTTTATGGCCCCTTTGTCAAATATCAAAACAACATTAAAGATTGAAGAGATTGCTGGCCATAAATACCAAATAGAAGAGTAAGACAGATAAAATATGGCAAAAATCGCAAATCAACAAGCAGTTGTTTTTTGACATGCACCATTTTGCATCTCAAGTAGGATGGAAATGAAGATATTTAAAACTTCCATTTATTAAAATTCCATATTAGTCAATGCACCGAAATGAGCTCTTATCCATATGACTAAAATATGTTTTCTAATATATAATATAAGACAGGATGCAAACATTTACCTGCAATACAGTCACTGTCAAAAAGGGATGCAAAATGGTGCTGCATAAAGGAGCACGAGACATGTGTTGAATGCGAAAGGACACAAATAATTTGAATGACTGAGCAACATCGCTGGCCAGCAGTGACCTGATTAACCCGTCAATTATCCAAGATAAGCTCTGTCAGCCCGCTGTGGAGCGTCATCCCACCGAACCCTCACATCTTCTCAGGAGGAATAAAAGGGTTATGATGTCAACCCTCACAACACAGTGATGGAGAAAAAAAAAAGCATCCTCAGGGTGTGGATCTCACACTGTCACCAACAATCAATCCTCTTGCACATCTGTGAAGCAGTTAGTTCTCACTTTCTCCTCTGGTGTCATGTCTTGGTGTTAAAAATCTTTTCAACATCTCCTTGGAGGAGAAAGAGGCAAAGGGCACCATGTCATCAAAAAAAACTATGAGCTCTCCAAAAAACAAAACTGAAGCTCTTGAAAAGAAAGAAAATAGCATCAAAGTGTGTGGATGTGTATATTTGCTGCATGCGTTTGGCTATGTGTGAGTATATTTTATGGCAGTTTTTGATGTGTACGCGCTTGTGTGTGTGTATTTTGGCATATGCTTATTAGCAGACTGTCTCCATCAGTATTGATGGTAGTAGTCAGGTGCATCCACACCGTACAGCTCGGCCAGGGTCCTGAACCTCGGCCCCCAGTCGCTCAGGAAGTCGTAATCCAAGTTCGAACCGGTGGAGGAACTTCCCAGAGAGCTGAGGCTCCCGGCCAAAGACTCCGGTCCCTCGTAGCCATAGATGTGGAGAGTGTCGTACGGGAAGCCGTCTCTGTCGTGGTCCGCCTCGTCTTTCTTCACCTCAATCATCACGGCCATGTCGCCCTTACATGCGGTGGGTTGTGCAAGGTGGGGGGGTTTCTGCACCATGGCGTAGAGAGAGGGGTGGGGGTGGCGGTCCGGGTGACGGAGCAGGGAGCCATCGTGGCAAGCGGAAGAGAGGATTGAAACATCGTAGCTAAAAAGGAGGAAGAGATACTCAATGTCAGCTTGGTGATAACTCCTTTCTAAGAACGGGATCATGGGAGTTGTAGTCATATCAACCATGTCCTGTCTGTGGCTGAAAACAGACCCATTAGTCCTTGATATGACAGAATTAACTAAATAATCAGTGAAAATTGGCTATCATAGGTAATAAAAACATAACCCAAGATTATAAAATAGAATATTTAATCCAATTTCACAATTACAAAGTAATATGTTATCTTTTTATAACATAAGTCATTCAGAAAGCCTTCAATATAGCGTATATGTAAAAGTTTGAGAACAGAAAATGTTTTATTTTTGACGCCATCATGTCCATTGACAGCATACAGCACAGTGTGAGTTATGGGCAGTGTATAGGGATTATGTATGGTTTTAGTACTAATAAAATATAGATAAGATTAGTTGCAGATAATATTAAACTTTAATCATTTCTTTTGGGAAAACTGGGTCATCAAATTGACAGGTACAGCAAAATAAAATAAATATTGCAAATTAGGGTGAGTCAGTAGGGTATGGTTTTAATGCAAAATAAAAGAACCTCAATACAAAGAAACTTTGATAAGAAAGGTATAAAATTAATATATTTATTGTATTAAATTTGTTTAATATAAATATCAAGATGCATGCAATATAAACAGAAATATTGTGAAGAATATTTGGAATAATATAAATCCTTCCAAATACTTTTTTTCATCATTAGATATTAAAAAATAGTTGATTTATTTGTTTCAAAAGGTTAAAAATCTTTGAAACATTCAGTATTTTGTGAGAAGTCCATGAAGAAAAAAAAAATGGAGAAAGTGCCTCTGGAGAACCACGTCAGCACATTTCAGTTTTTTGAATAAAAGCTTTAAAAGTGGGTTATTTTTTCATCTACATACCCATTAGTGTCCATCTCTCCTCCTCCCTCCTCATCGTATGTGACCAGCTGCTCGTGAATCTCCCCGCTGTTCTTCATACTGGCCAGAGAATCCTTCTGGTAGCGTTTCCTCATGACAAACAGGATCACTATGACTGAAAAGCCGCAGAGGAAAATGAATTTTAGAACATATTGTGAATCCTCTTGCTCATAATAGACAAATGTGAAGTGGTTTACAAAACTGAGCATCAGTTGGGCTTTGATTGAAAATAACTTAATTTATGTGGGTTATATATAAAAGACGTTTAGTGTAAAAGAAAAACCCACTGTTGCATGTGTCATCTGTTAAGGAAATTCATAGTTATTGGTACAAATTGAAGAAATCCACAGTAGAAAGCAAACAGATTGTGCTGACATCTTTCCTGCTGGACCAGCACTTCTATGAATTTAAAAAACATGAGGGAAAATTAGGCCAGGAAAACTGAAACAGAAAAAAAGAATGGGGGCAAGAAACAAGTGAGGAAAGTGGAGCATTAACGAGGGATTGAAACTAGAAAACACAGCGAGCATGAGGGGAGAAAATGAGCAGCGGATGGTTTAAGGAGTCGGAGACGTTCGCCTCCAGCATGAAAACTTTAGATGAATCTACTCAGCCAGAGACAAACAGAAAGAGAGCGACAGAGAGGGGCATAACAAACAGGAAGAGACATTCAGTAAATACAAGAGGGGAAGTGGAAATGAGGATGAGAAAACAAAGGGAAGGTGGATGAGAAAGAAAGGAAAGACGAAGAAATGAGAGAGAGGAGGGGGAGAAGAGGGGAAGGAAGAGAGTAAAGACAAGAGTGGAAGAGTAAGAGTCTTAAAAACATTTAATAAAATGAGATGCAGCTGCAGGGATTTTGACTCTCGTCCATCATTAGAAAAGTCTGCAGAGGACGAAGGTCGCGGTGGCTGGAAGGGTCATCAGAGTTCACTGTGCCGCTTCCCCGCCACGGTCAACGCCGCTTTCTGACCCAAAGCATGACCTTTCCCAAAACCCTAATCAAGTTAGTTTGTGCCTGAACTAAAATGAGAAAAAACGTTTTTCTTTTGGTGAAAGTGACTTGTACTGGTCTGTTAAATGAGGAAACACTCACGTGTGTCAGCTGTGAGCGATTACAAACGTCTTTTCTCGTATAATGTGGAGGATTTCTTGCATAAAAAGGTGAGACATAACGAGATGTAGGCAACCACGACTGAACTTTAAACCTTCTCCCACTTTGTGAACAGTCGAAGGTTAAACGTGTTTGTGTCAACCCTTGAACACCAGACTGATTTTATCTCCGGTCTTCTGGTCTGATCCGTCATGACGCCCAAATCCTGACTATAATAGACCCAGCAATCATTTTCAAGCTTAACTGTAAAGAAAATTGTGAAACTGGAAAAAGCACCAAAGGACAAGGTCAAAGGAATACAAGAGATTTTGACTGGAACAGACTTTTCACAGCTTATATTAAGACAGATAACCTGGCTCAAACACTAGTTTTGCAAAGCCTTTGTCGCCTTTATTTAGTTTAAACTTACTGTCCAAGTTAAGAAATAAGATAAGAAAGTGGAGTAAAAGTAACAAAGTTTTTTTTTTTATGCTTACACCCTGAATTTCAGTGCCCATAGAGAAGAGGGAGTGAGGACGAGGAAGCGGCAGAAAGGAAGAGGAAAAGAGAAACAAATAAGGAGAGCCGTCAACGATTGAGGGGAGGGGGAAGGGGAAGAAATGGGAGAAGTCGTGAGGAAATCAAGAGAGAAGACAGATGAGGAGAAGAAAGATACATTCGACATTAGATTAGGCCGCGAGCCTGGGTCCCGATATGAACCTCTTTTTCTCTCTCAGCGGACGGGCAGCATTAGCCATGCCTTTTAGTCGAGGGTGAGCGGGACTAATTTAAGTTTGCCTGGGAAACCAACAGATTAATCTTTTACAACACATGCTCTGCAGTTTAATAAGCTCTGGAGATATCAGACTTAGAGGGGAGAGAAAAGAGAAAAAAAAAAAAAAAAATTAGAAGCCCTTTCTTTGTAGGAAAATCGACTGAGAAATTTTCTTTTTTCGTGTGTCAAACCCGACTTCTTGTGAGAAAATGCGCCTGTGAATGGGGAGAGCGGTAAATTGCTTTGGGCCCTGGCAGATAATGACAAGTGCATTAAATAGTTAATCTGGCCTGCGTTGGGGGTGTTTGATAAAGAGAAAGAGAGACAGAGAGGGGAAGAGAGGGAGGCAGAGAGAGAGAGAGACAGAGAGACCCAGAGGGAAAGAGGAAGAGAGAGATGAAGGAAAAAAATGGAGGGGAAAAGGCACGATAGTGAAGGAGTGTATTAATAGTTAATAGGTTGAGTGTTTGGCGGTGTTTGATAAGCAGACGGCACCTAAAGAGCTGATAAACTCTCCTCATTACCACTCCTATTCTTCTGCTGCTTTTCCCACAATTCTCCTCTTCTGCATCTCTCTTCTTTAACCTCTTTCTGTCTCGCTCTGTCACTCATTCCACCTCAGTCTGTCTGCCTGTTTCACCCCTCTCCACCTCCCATATCTAAGTCTAGATATAAGTTTTTTTTTTTTTTTTCCATCTGTCACTCTGCCTCCGTCCCTCTTTATCTTTAGGTTTTTTTTTTTTTCTTTCCTCTTTGCCTTTCTTCCTCAGCACTTCTCATCCCAGATCCCTCTTGTTTGGCCAACTATCTCTGACGTGCCTCTCATCCAACATGACAAGTGTCTCTTTTTCCCCAGAAAAAAAGGAGCAGGGGGCGAAGGTATCAAAGAGAATATTGAGCTCACAACCGCAGGCATTATTTCCACATCCGTCGCTGCATTATTCATAAAACCAACAACAAAGGGAGGGGGGGGGGGGAGCTCCCCACAAAACACAAACCTTATTTATCGCAAGGGCAAGTGGATCTGTGCATATGCCCACAACACTCAGTGCTGGAGTTTTACATCCATCATTGATGCCATCTTCATGAATCCCTCTCAGAGAATAAATCTCTGTGGGTTTAAGAAGCAACTATTGCACCTGTTTGATAACAGACTATAAAACAACAGTCAACATTTTCGAAGAAACGTCCGATTCAAATACGAACATTTCACAAACGCCTGCATATTAGTGTTTGATGAACCCTAACAAACCCAGAGCCAGGGATTTTATGTGTCCTGCGTATTTGGAATACACCTGTGTTTGATTGTGAATTAGACGTTTCCTGAACAGGTTTCCTACTTCCAAACGTATAATACTTTCAGATCACTTCACAGCAAATTAAAAAGGCTGTCCACTCAATAAAAAAACGAGATATAATGTTTTAAAAACACTATTAAAAGACAAACTGAAAGGATCAAATATCACCTTCATTCAGATTCATTTTCAGCTTCTAAATCTGCAACATGTAGCAGCCTCTCATTCTTTGGTACTTGCTGTCATTTCTCTTTTCCCCAAGTCATTTTAACTGAAAGTCATAATTCCCCTGAGTTGATTGGAGGGTTATCGAGGTCACCTGGTGTGCAGGATGTAGGGTCCGGCTCCTAATTAACAATGGAGAGCAGCTCGCTGCGTTTCCCCTATTGGCCAATCAGAGTGTGACACCGCCCTTTCTTTAGGGCCTCAGAGAGGTGGAGGACTGCACCCCCAGGTCACGCTGATCCTTCCCTGACTTAATGCAAACTGCATGAGCGGATACTATCAGCCAGAAGCTCTGGTCCTCTCTGATGGAGGGGGATTGTGAGCATTGTGAAACCACCTGGAGGGAATATTAAAGAACACCTTTCCACTAAGTTACCTGCGTCACGGCAGATTTTACTAGCAATCGTGCAGGAGTTTATGTTTATGTTAGGATAACCTAACACCCGCAGGCTTTATTTTGTTTATTGGTTTATTTTTTTGGTTATTATTTCATTATGCACATTTCCTTATCTTATTTTTAAAGAGGCATTTGTTTACCAGCCTATTAAAAGAGGCATTTTATTTTAATTGAAGAGGCTTTTTTAAATTATTATTATTACGAGGGCCTTCTTTCATTGTGAATGCACTTGTGAGACTTGTTTTTCCAAGTAAATATTATTTATTTTATATACTGCAAAATCATCCAATATGAACACAGTTCTTTAGGGACAGGGCAGGATGCTTTAATATTAGGTGTTTGAACCCGAACATTTACGTTTCTGCTGTTTAACAGCATCCAAATTACAGGTGTCTTTTTTCCATTTTTGTCGCATGCACAGATGCTGGGAATGATGTAGATAAACACACACACACACACAGCAAGTACAAAGAGACTCTAACTGAATCCAGGTATCCTTAAAAGAATACACTGATTTAATATTGTCAGAATTGACAGTTAAAAAAGTGATGCAGCAGAACCAGAGTTATTGTCTTTCCTACTTCATGCACTTCCAATACATGTCTGCATTACCCACAATGCAACTTGAACACGGTCAGGTCTTTTGAAGATTTGAGTGTGTTACGCTAGTAGCAACTAATGCAGCCTCGAGCCTCGAGCTGAGATAAAGCGCGAGATACTGCTCACTTCTTTTCTTACGCAAAAAGAAATAAATGTATGTTCACACTTCAGCCCCAACTGAAGTGGACTAAGTGACATCACTTGAGGCAACTAGCTTCAACACGGCTCCCTCTGGAGTCACAAAAAGCCTTTTACAACTTTTTTTTTTCACATGTGCAGTATACCCCCTAACACCTATAAACAGACTTTGATGTGTGAAATTGTTAAAGTTCCACTTTAAAGCTGGAGCGCTGAGTAATTAACATATGGGAGAGACCATGTGACCATATGAGACGGAGCAGCAGCTAGTATGGCGAAAGCGCCAAAGAAAGGTTTTTGGAGTGAAAGCTCCAGATAAAAATAAAAACTCGGAGTTCAGAGGAAGGATTAAAGTAAAAAAAAAAAAAAAAAAAAGAATGACACTTGAAGAGAGCGCTCCTGGGGGCGGGGGAGAAGCGGCGAGCTCACCTGCAGGCAGATATGCGCCAGCGCGGAAGAGTTGCCACAGACGGCAGACACCGCAACTCCAGTGTACTGCAAAATACAGAGACTTTCCCTGGCGGCGACGGGCTTAATCAGCGTTGTGTGAACTCGTTTGGCAAGGGTTTGAATGTAACCGACGCACATTTATACGTGAAAGTCCTGCACCCCAGCTTTAAGGTGCTCTTCAAGATGAAAACATGGTCACCGAAAAAGAAAAGTTCTTCAGGCACTCTTTGAAAAACCAGGAAGAAAGGGTTGTCTCCAACTTGATGAAAACCCTGACAGATGATCTCTGAGAAGTGTTGCGCACAAAACCTCAGCAGTGAGCGTTTCCACCAAAGACTATGACAGGAAAGAACAATTGGAAGAAGGCAAGAAAGAGAGGAAACGCCAGAAACTTACCCAGTATGGTCAGTATGCAGAGCAGAATGGCGATCAGGGCATGAACGCTCACTCCCATTCTCCGAGCGCCAGCTTTGCACTGAGTAGGAATCCGCCTGGCGTCACACCGACACGACTGCGTCATGCAGAACAAACAATCCCTCAATCAATACATGTACGTGAAATGTATTGATTTATGCAGTGTTCATTAACTGTATAACCTTCTAACCCATCGGCTGCACGTTATTAGGTATAGAGTCTTACTGTATATAATAAGAAACACACAGACCTTGATTGACAGTTTGGTAATGCTGGTCTGGATAGGGCGTCCTCCGTCACTGATGCGCACATCCACGCTGTAATCCTTGGGGTCATCCAGGCTGAATGGCCCCTGTCTCACCACGATGTCTGCTGTGCTGTCTTAAAAAAAAAAAAAAAAAAAGAAGAAGAAGCATATAAATACACACGGTGAGCGTACAATACAAAAACACCTTCACCTTCAACACAGATGTACCTTTCCTTTCTGCAAAATCCATGTCTAATTTGTCTGACTCATCACTTTGTCTCACTAAAGCGGATCTAATGTTCACCCGCTGTCTTTAAAGTCTATTTATACAGCAAGCATCTGTTCCACAGATAAAACAAGATATAAGAACAAGAAGAGAGTCGTTACATAAAGGCAGACAGATCATTTGTGATTATCTGTCATTTTGGTGCATTTAGGATTTGAGTCATTTAGGATTATAGATAATGGCAGTACATTAAAAACCTGGAATCATGGCCTGCATGAGGCCAAACAGTTTTTAACTTCTCGAATACATGCATCAACATGCTCTTATCTCTTGTGCAGAAGAGAATGTTCTGACAATTCAGACAATATGTCCTCTAATCATTTGAAAGTCTTTGCAAGTCTAAGTCCAAAAGGTGCTCTTGGTTATCCCACAAAATAAATTTGCATGAATTCCACTTAATTGTGAACCAGGAATTATAAAGAGTGATGAAGACTGCGTGGGGAGGAGGTCGGGGTGCAATGGTGAAAGAAACACTTTATGTGTCACGTAGCTTAGTTATTTTAGCCAAAAACACAATTTTTTCCCCTAAACCTAACCAAGTCTTTTCCTTTGAAGACGGAAGTTTATTTTGAAGACTCTTTGCACGTGTTGCTTGACATTCGTAAGGAAAACTGAGGATTACATTTTGGTAAGATATTATAGAGACTGTTGTATGAGGAGAAAGGGAATAGAACAAAACTAAAACAAAAGGAATAGAAATTAAAGAGACGCGAACATGTTGAGCAGAACAGAGTAACTCTGCAGGCCTGACCAACAATACAGTCATTACTCAAATCCCCGGCAGGCAGAAGTTTCCTGCTGAGACGATGGGGAGAGCCTTTCTCCACAATATCCCGCCGCTGAAGGAATTTCAGAAATACAATGGCAGGAAAGAGCCTGAACACTCAAGTCTACCTAGAGACACTCCGTTAAACTTTCAGACAAAGAAACATGCAGTGTAGCTCTGCTTTAAGGGGATGTTTAAATAAAAACAACGTCGGTGTTGCTGACATTTGCACTTATTGGGCTTTAAATACAAAATATAATCGGCCTTGTGAAAGGAGAAATCACTTGGCTCAACAATTTCATCCCTCCTGAAACTATAGTCAATAATTATTGAATGTACCAACTGTTTTTTTTTGTAAGGCCTTCCTTTTCCTTTTTCTTTTTCTTTTTTGTAAAAAAATAATAAAATCCTGAAATACAGAAGCAAAGTGTTCTCTAAAAATTCATTGTCACATGAATAAAACAAACAATTTTGTTTAACAAGGGCTCTAATTTTGCATGAACGGGTTGAATTACCCGCCTCTATACATTTCCACTTAGTTAAGTGTTTTAAGCGCACAAATTAAATCCCATTCATTCAGAATAGCATACGGGCCGCATCAGAAAGTGGCACGTCCTCTCAAGAAGCGGTGCTGGACGCTGAGTAACACAGGGACTATACTCTCAAGGCTGCAGTACATGCCAGTAACATGCCAGTAACATGCCAGTAACATGCCAGTAACA
>CALSCE010009347.1:2886252-2900597 GCA_943593645.1 Bovichtus variegatus | reverse complement strand
CCAGTAACATGCCAGTAACATGCCAGTAACATGCCAGCCGGCTGGGAACATACGAGTCATTCACGATCATGGCCACAGTAGTACACAACAGTACAAGCTGGCAGGCGAGCGAACTGCCAGTCAGCACGCTCGTGAGCTCGGTCGCCTACGGCTCAAAGAGTTCACACTTGTGACAGATGGATATCTCAAATCCTGGCATGGCAAGACCCTGCTGGAGGTAATTAAACTGACCCATTTAATGAAAGTTCAACATGTCTGACACCCAAATACGGTTTCTACAACCACCATTGTTGTCTACAACACAACATGTAGTCACTGAAGGTGTGTGTGTGTGTGTGTGTGGGAGGACATGTGTACAGAAGAAGCTCTAACTAACTGAATAAAAGATGAAAACACCTCCTGTCCTGCCTTCATCTCATCCCTCTCCTCCGTCTCGTCTCCCTCTCCGTCTTTGTTTGAATTCGTCTCTTCCCTGTCTCTCTGCGTGTTTCTGCATACTTCTCACTGTCCTCCCTACATTTCGTTTGTTCTCTCCATCGCTCTCTTCCTACATCTCATTAGTCTCTCTTCATCTCTTTGTTTTCCTTTCCTCCTCCTCCTCCTCTCTCTTGTCTGTCTGGGTATTAATGCAGTTAGCTTGGTGTAGCTGCCTGCTCTAAACACAGAGTACTGTCACTTCACTGTGCAGCGTAACCAACTCTGTGTGTGTGTGTGTGTGTGTGTCTGTGTGGGTGTGTGTGTGTGTGTGTGTGTGTTTCAGGGTCGCGTAATGAAATCATGGTTGTTTCTGCAAGTTTTAAAGAGCTGGTTGTCGATAAATATTTTAAAAGCCTTCACTTTGCAGCTCTTCTTGCGTGTGCGCGTGTGTGTGTGTGTGTGTGTGTGTGTTAAGTGTTGTGAGGGGAGGTGAGGTGCTGTCAGATGATTTGTGGGGGGCACAGGGGAGAACAGAGGTTCACACTGACAACCAGCACTTATAAAACAACTATCCACCTCCTCTCATGTCCTTGTTGTCTGCTGCCCTTCCTCTCTCTTCCTCTCTCTTCCTCTCTCTTCCTCACTCTTCCTCTCTCTTCCTCACTCTTCCCAGTTCACTTTACTCGTCTCGTCTATTAATTTCTCCATCTTTCTCTTCTCTTAGTTTCTGTTTTTCTCCCCTTAACCCATTTTTTTCCCCTTTCATTTAGGCTAATGATGTTTCTTATGTCATCGTTCCTTCTTTTATCACGTCCTCATCTCCTCCTCTTTATCCTAAATTCTTCATTAATTGCTTGTCCTTCTCTTCTCTCTCCTCATTTTAAGCCTATTTTTCCTTTCCCTTCATTTTTTTCCCTCCCATTTCTCCTCCCACAGTTCCTCCTCTTTATCTCCCTTTCCATCCTCCTGTTTTCTTTCTATTCTTCATCCTCACTAAATATGCTTCATTCTACTCCTCTCTCTCGCCTCATTCATGTTTTCTCTATTTATTCTCTTGTTTACCCTCCCTTATTATTCTCTCTCCTTTATATTTGCCTCCTCTCCTCATTTTAACACGGTCTCACTTTAATATTACCCGTCTCCCTTAATCCGATCTCTTCCTCTCGCCTCCTTTCATCTTTTCTTCCACCTCTGCCTCGTCTGTCTTTCCTTTTGCTCTCCTCCATCTTCCTCTTCCTTTTCTCCATCAGTTCAACATGTCAGCCCCTCCAGGCACGAGCGGAGAGGAAATGGATGAGGCAAGTTCATGCCTTTTTTCCCCTCTGTTTATCTTCCTTTCAGTATGTTTCAAGTTTCACTTAAATTAAATAGTAACACTTCACCTAAATCTTTCATCTGACTACCTAAGGCTTTCATCTATTCAGACTTTAATATTTGACTAGAACAGTTGGTAACACTTTTCCTTGGGCTTTCATGTTTTATAAGGGGATGTGATGATCAAAAATGATGAAAACTGTTTTACTTGTGCCATTTTGTGTCCTAAGCTGAATAACCCAAATAGGCTTTGGAAATCTGACGTAACAGAGCACCAACCTTTGCCTAAATATCAACGTCTGGATCAAAGCAAATGTCTCCGTAGAGCTTCACACCAACATCAATGTCACAGTCTGTTTATTCGCGCTGACATTTTCTAACTTGTATATTTATATCTACACATATTTTACTCCCAAATGGCACCAGATCTACTGACTGATGCTGCTTTGAATTTAGAATAATCTTTTGGTAACGGAGAGCCCTCGTTTTACGTTGAGTATGACGGCGCCAGATTCTGTGGCAAAGTGTGTGGACTGAAATATATAACTATATACTGGAGAACTAGATTAAGTGGTGTAAGGTTCTTTTAAAACATCAGTGCATGTCAGTCCACTGCTTTGGTCCGTACTGAAATCATTTGAGGCACAGATATCCATGATGCCTTGAAGAAGAGTCATAAAGTCTTCGGTTGATCCCTGTGACGTTTCATCTACTGCCCCAAGCACGTTGGATGGATTGGCACATTCATGGTTCCCAAATCAAATCAAATCAAGTTTATTTATGAAGCCCAATATCACAAATTATACATTTGTCTCAGTGGGCTTTACAGCCTGTACAGGATACGACCCCCTCTGTCCTTAGACCCTCACACAGCACAAGGAAAAACTCCCTAAAAGATCCCCCACAATTAGTGGGGGAAATATGGAAGAAACCTCAGGGAGACTGAGGAGGATCCTCTTATATATAATATATATAATATATATAGAG
This sequence comes from Bovichtus variegatus, assembly GCA_943593645.1. NCBI lineage: Eukaryota > Metazoa > Chordata > Actinopteri > Perciformes > Bovichtidae > Bovichtus > Bovichtus variegatus. Next base: position 2,897,879 of record CALSCE010009347.1, on the reverse strand, counting down.
GATCCCTCTCCCAGGACGGACAGACGTGCAATAGGTGACGTGTACAGAACAAACAACATCGTTAAAAATACAACATAGAGAACCTATGCGACAGAGAACATGATGCGATCGTATGTAAAAAAGATGGATCCAGGGGGATCAATAAAGGCTCCTGGTGTCAGGCAGGACCAGGGCAATCTGGGCAGTTCCCAGATGATACATCCTTCTGACTACAGTGACTGTTCCTCTGGTGCCACCATGTTGAATCAATAAAGCTTTTAAATGTAAGCTGTAGCTTTTGCTGATGGAAGTTCTAAATCTATCTGAACAATAAGCACATGACACAATGTGCATCCTCTCATGCACACGAGCGGGCCTCTTGGTGCAGTTTTCCCTGAACTCTTTTCTCCATGATGTTATTGTAAAAAGCACCACAGAGGCACAGTGTGTGGCATGTTCCTTTTAACGTCCTAAGCCGGGATGAGTTTAGAATACATAGAGAGTCATCTGCAAGTCCACCGAGCCATTTTCTCTCATTATTTTCAATATTTGCTTTTGTGCATTCTAGACAGCACTTATGGTCCCAGACAGCCGCCCTAAATCCCCCGTCTGGCTGGGAGAACCAAAGCATGCTTTGAGAAGTTAAAATAATTTCAAATTTCAGCAACAAAGCACTGAGCCTCAAATGGAGTTTCAGTTGTTGCATAGCAACAAGTGGTGAGGCCAGCGCTTCCTGCGAGCACCGTTTAGAGCAACAAACAAGAAGATAAAGGTAAATTTGCTCAGTGAGCACAAAGACTTACTTCCATAGTCTCTGATGGAGAAGTTGGAGCTCTCGCTGGCCAGGCTGAAGCTGAAGGAAGCCGGCTGGTCGTCTTTATCTGCGGCTCTCAAGGTTCCCATCACCTGAGGAAACAAAACTATTCAATGAATCCATGCGTGGCACAGACTTTCATCACATGCAGTCTGAAAGTATACAGCTTATATTTGTGAAATGAGCACAGTTGCTAATTTTATTCATGCACATGTTGTTGACTATATAATGTAAATGACATTCCTCCATCTTTCAAAGAGTGTGTGGTAGCATTCATTGCACATGTTGTTCTGTGTACAGCTCACAGTTAAGTATTGGCAAGTTGAAGACAAAAAAAAACGGCATTTTGAATATGGAACAATGAGCTTTATTGTTAGCACTTTTAACTTCCACCTACTCAATATGCATCTTTCATGCAGTAAAATAGGAGAAAAGCGTCGCAGCATCTTAAGACACTGAATCAAACCCAATTTGCATGAAGTTGTCGACTATTTTTTTCCCAACTGATCTCAAAGTTGTGACTCTGATATTAGTGAGGTTCCTGTTTTAGAAAAACACAACTTGTGAAAAAAAATCAACCATTCAAAAATGTTTTATTCCGTGACTATAAGATCTCTTGATCTAAAACAGACTCGGTTTTAGCCTCAGTAGAAGTAAAGGCACATTTTTAAACACCAGTCTAGTTGAACACAAACGTCTAAATGAACCTGCTCTGAATGCTGTGTTTTTCTTACCGTATCAGTGCGGTCGTTCTCACAGACGAAGATCTCATCCACAGTCAGTTCAGGCTTGTTGTCATTGATGTCCTGAACTATAATGTTAACTTTCACAAACGACTCCAAACCTGCAGAGGCGAGACATCGGCACACGGTTAACTGCAGTGCAACGACAGCTGTTTGTTGCAGGAGCTATTGTTTATAATTTGGTACTGCAGCACTGATCGTGTCTTAACTCTCTCACAGTGTGTCGACAGTGGAAATAGATATCGATATAGATTCAGTGAGCTGCCTGCAGGGATTCTTCAGCGCACACGTGTGCCAGGGAATCAAAAATAATCCCAACCTGTAACTCTTATGATGTTGTGTAATCTTATTAAACCTATAAGAGGTGGGGCGAAATAAAGCAGTTCATTAAAACACGTCTCTGTAGGACACAGGTGAGAAACATCACGCTACGTTTATTTATATCATTTACTCCATTTTTCTTTTTTTTTGTTATTGAAAATATTGAAAACTCTCACGGATAAGAGAACATGTCAAATAAATGTTCCATCTATATGTTTTTTGAAGATGGATCTTTGTCTTTATTTCTTATTTTTAACTTTCTGTCTCACACGGCTGGTTTGTCATTTCCCCTAACGAGCAGGTCCGACAGCGAGCAGCCATGACGCCGATCCGCTGTGTGCGTCTCCGGCTTTGATGGAACTGATTAAGGTCAAGTGTCTGAAAGGATTTCTATGCGTGAGCTTTTTTTTTTTTGTTTGGGAGGTTTTTTATGTCCCATTCAAGCAGCTTTTACACTTATACTACATCACTGATGCTTTGAATATTGGTCTTTTGATAAATACGTGGGTCTCTTTCCTGCCTCTTGTGCTGAGATTTTGAAACTATCTTTAGTACAGTACATGCACTGTATATCGAGGACCTTGTCAAGCTCAGGGGACCATTGTGCTCCATAAACATTGTGACAAGCCACTAAAATAGATCTCTGCATTTCATTCAATGCCGTCTAAAAATATATAGTTTGGTTTTGGAAGCTGCAAGTGAACAAAGAGACACAGTAATGTGATTTTCTTGCTTACTCTCTCCTTTCCGTGTGGGTCGACCAGGTGTTAAAGCAATATATTTAATCTATAAAAACCACTCCCATCGCTCAGTAAACCCAGAAGAGCTGCTCAGTGAGCAACAAGAGAACACGCTGTCTTTTTTTTGGCCTTTCTAACTCCCTCCCTGCATGCACATTGTTGTTGTTAGAGAAAACACATGGTTCACATTTTTTATGTGAGGTTCTATTGTTGAAGGAAACTGAATTAATAAACGTGTGCGATTCTTATGTGTGTGTGTGTGTGAGACGTACCACTTGGCTCCTCCTGTGCTTTAACTTGAAACATGTGTGTGGCCTCCAGCTCTCTGTCCAGCATCCTCAGGGTGGACAGCTGACCTGTGAACGGGTGGATGCTGACGGGACAGTCCTTGTCTAAGATGGAGTACCTAAACAGAGATAGCAAGAGATGAGCGTCCACAGCCGCAACGCAGGAGCAGGAACAGGAACGTTATTAGTTCGTTTTAGAGGTTTGCACAACATCGTACCGAATGTTCTTGTTGGCTCTGTCAGGATCTCGGGCTGTGACTGTTCCAATGTTGTTCACATTACGCTCTTCCACCACAGTGAAAGTGTAGATGGGCTGCGAGAAGAGTGGAGCCTCGTCCACGTCCAACACCTTGATGTTTACCTGTCAATTTAAATTCATTCAGAGCAGTTGAAAGACAGCTTTGACTTGTATTTTGTGCACATTGGGTCAACATTAAAGATTTAAACGGACTAGAAATGTTTTGTTCTTTTTCTCTACAAAGTGCTTCAGGATCAGACCGGCCTGCAAAAAAAAAAAAAAGACTCATGATTGAGTAGCTGCACAGTTGAGAGCTAGTGCTCTACGGCTCTGCTCAATAATCTGCAGTATTTACAGAGAGAAAGTTACCAGCTCTCCACTTTCAAAATCAGTGACCTTCAAGTTGAGTTTATTTCTGTCAGACGTACATTTGGAAGTGACTTTACCAAATGATTTTGAATGTGCCCATGGTCAGCCTGTTCTCAGACATTGGTTCGCATTTATACCTAAAAATAAAGCCACTATAATTTGTAGATAACCCACATAATCAACTTGTATGTAACCTACGTAATCGCAGTATAAAGAGTGACATAGTCTGGATGGGTGTGTTCAAAAACACACTGTCCAGTGTCAACGTTGACTTCTGGTTACGTAACATCCGCACTTAAGTAAACTTCTGTCGTTATTTTAACCCAAACCACCATGTTTTTTCTAAACCAAGTATTTGCTTAGCATTAACAGGTTCTGCGTTGCAGCGGTTTGCGCATTGAAAAGCAAACAAAATAACTTTTAAATAACTTTTCGAAGATTAACAAAAAGTGGTGCGATACCATCCCAGGAGGTTCACAGATGTCCTGTCTCGTATTTACCTGCGCCGTGGTGACAGCACTGTTGATGTTGTCAGCGGGGAAACGCAGGTTTTTTAGGTTTTCTCGCACCTGGACAGTGAAAGTGTAGCTGTTCGTTGTCTCGTAGTCCAGAGCCTGAGGAAAGAGATGAAGTCAGAAAGAAGTACTTATGAGATCAGGATTTGATTTCACTTTGTGTGCAGACGACCTTTGAGCTCTTCCCATCCTTGTTTATATGCACGAATATTTTTTCTCTCCCGTGGCGACAAATATGAACCCCAGAGGGCTAAGAACAACCAAGACAGAAATAGTATTATTTTATCAATGCTGTCAACAGAGGAGTGTGTTCAGTTGTAGCTTACAACATTAACAGTAGGTATAAAATAAAACCTGATTATACAACTAACCTGCAAAGTTCCTTTCTACCTCTTTAACATTTCTCTGTTCTCAACATACAGTAAACTCACCCAACATCACTTTCCTTCACTAACACAGACTTAACTTTAATGTCTAACTATGTCTTTAGCAAGCACTTCATATTGCTTGTCATCCATTAAAGAAGTTAAAGTGTTCCATATTTCTCTTCGTCCTCAGAAGGGTATATTGCCACTTATCTTGCTCTTATTTTTAGACTGCACAATAAAGTACATTTGCACTTTATTTTTTACGTGCTTTATCCTCAGTGGAGTCACACCTACGTCTTTTCACCAAGGACCACTGTCTATGCCAGGTGTAAAAAGGCTCTAAATGTCACAACTCGGCTGAAACAACCTGTTTAAGCTCATACTCTGGATTTAAGAGACACAGTAAAGTGCCATATTCCCCCTCCATGTTAAACATGTTACCATGCATGAAAATACCTTATTCCTTTCACTTTTTCAAAGTCTGCACAATCTGAGACATGCATAGTGTTACAAATGCACTTTCAAGTCGACAAATATATGGCGGCAAGCACTGCTTACTTTCCCATTTCTGCTTATCATTTCCTTCCCCTGTATAAGAAACAGCCTACTGTTCAGTTAAAGGTTGTTTTATCTGTGGATGGGACACCACAGGTAGGCAGGAATTTTTCTGTTAACTGGATTATTCATAGTAACAGGGATACTCAGTCGCAGGGTATCAAAGGCATGTGTAAACAGCTTAACAAGAATAAGACCTTAACCGCAGTGAGGACGATAGCTGGCTTACTCTGTGCGTGTAAACACAGCCGGTGAGAAAGATGAGAAGAGCTACAGAGCTGAGGGGCGAGTTGAGCAGAGAGAAGATTGTGGTGCGATTCGATTCCAGGCCAGTGTGGGTACAAGCTATTACAGCGCTCATTTCATTAAAATACATTTTCAGCTCTCTGATGTCCCAAATACTTTATCTGAAGAGCACAATCCAGTGAAGTAAACCTGCTAGAATTCCTGCAAGCATAAATAGCTCCCCTTGCCAGAAGGAAGTCAGAACTTTAAAGTTTTAATTCTGTGTTAAACATCATTTTCCTGCTAAACAAATTCCCATTTTAACGTTTTATGTAATTGTTGTCCATGTGGTGGTAGAATGTGTAAAGAGTCATAACCAGAAACACTTCACAATACATCACGTCAAGACATTAGCATACTGGGAGCCATGGAAACCTCGTCAGGGCACTGTGGCCTTGATGACTGTGTTCAGCTCCCGGTTGTTTATAATGTTGGTAATGACGCCATTTCAATCTATTTCTGCGCTTGTGTCCTACCATTCTGAATGAAAGCACCACTTAAATACCTTAAATGTAAATTGAACATCGAACCCACCACTTTCATTTCATTTTGGATCAACCAAAAAAATAAGAGCTACCAATATGTTGTTTTTTGGCAGACCTTCTACTTCTACAGCTGCCAGAAGGGAACACGGAGAGTAGAGTAGCTGAACCAATTTCATAAAGTAGAAATACGATAACAAATTGTTAATCTATAGTACATTTATTTTCTCAACCACCAACAGTTTCCCACTGACCTTAGTGCTGTAACACCTTAAAGCCAGGTGTTGTGATTGTGAGCATATAAAAACTACAAAAAAAGCTAAAAGTAATTTCCAGTTTCCAGTTTCCACCATTTCAAGTGATAATATGGATTAAAAACTTGACCAACTTCTGAAAAAAGAAAGACCCCAAACACCTAAACATCAACAATTGAAGTTGAAAGATGTAGTGTGTGGATTCATAGAGGTCAATGATCGACTACACACACCGTCTCTGCTGCAAAATACTATCAAATAATGAAATGAAGCCATCAACTCTTTCATAAAAGAGGGACAATTAAGAGCTACTTAAGCCCATCTGAAATGTCCCTGGGAAATACTGTTCAGCTCAATCACACATTGCATTCACTAAAGTTGAAAAAACTCAAATGAATCATCCTGGCTCACCCAAAGCAAGGCTATGGATGGTTTCATGAACACACTTTCAGCCTTCATATATATTTTCTATTGCCACGTGAGCCTCCCACCTGTTTGAGCATGAGGTTGCCGTCCTTGTTAGGGCCGAGTTCAATGTTAAACACTTTGCCGTTTTCATTTGGGATGATGAAGATTGGCTCTTTGTTCTGAATCTGATCTCTGTCCTCCAACTCCAGAGTGCCTATCTTCTCATTCAACTTGTGGTCCTCTGGAACGTGCAGTTCATATGTCTCTGCAGACGGAAAACAGGCAGGTGAATATGAGACAGGAAATGTGTTCATTAAATACCCCTGGTTTTTAGAAACAAGTATTGTGTCGTGTGTCCAGAAGAGCAATGGATTAGATATTTTCCTTCTAAAACATTTCTATAGATTTTCATATAACTCCGGCACTCCTGTTCCTTACTTCGGGTGAAAGAAGCAATGTTATCATTGGTGTCAGTGATGGTGATAGTGACAGAGGTGGTGGATGTGCTGCCAGAGGCCATTCCTCTCATGTCCTGAGCTTTAACCACCACTACATACTGACTCTTGGATTCCCGGTCCAGAGTGTTTGTCTTGCAGCTGATCACACCTGCGGAGAGACAGTGAGAGAGACGGACAGACGGAGAGGTGTTATCTTTGAGGTCAACTCTGACTCATATTTAAGTAAAAATAGCGTGTTTGTCTACACCTCCTCCTCATTAACTTGTAAAGGAAGAAAAAAGACAATGTTGCTGCAGGCTAACTCCCGTGTTTGACGCCTACCTGTGATGCTGTCGATCTGGAAGGTAGAAACGTCTCCGCCTTGGGTCAAAGAGTACCGGAGCTCTCCGTTAGCAGTGGTGGGGTCATCAGCATCGGTTGCCCTCACCTCCACTACTTTAGTTCCTAGATGAAGATCATAAATGTGAAACAAATTGAAGGCATCATCTACAGTGTCTAGTGTTTTATATTCCCTCCTCAAATGTTCTTGTATTGAACATCATGGTGGTTTAGATGAACAGTACATTATGAGAAGGTGCTGAGATTGTGTTAATTAAGTTACCAATGCGCCTTTTTTCACAGAAGGATGTGCTAATGTTTGTGACAGGTGTTGACATTATGTTTAATTTGTCCCAGTGTTTTCACAGTCGAGTCTATTTTTAATCTAAATTATCACTGAATGGTAAATGTCATATACTTGCAGCAGTAGAAACTTTGCTTCATTTTTGGTCTGCAATATGTTTGGACTGCTTGGAACACATTGATGTTGTGGTCCCATAAAGACTATCAAAACATCACATATAATATCAGCCTCAGTCTCCTAAAAAGACTTCCCAATACAACAAAACTGCATTATAAATTGCGTTTCGATGGCAACGTATTTTCTCCCGGATTCCGTTTGTTTTTGACGTATTTTTGACGTATTTTTGACGTATTTTTGACGTTGACCGCTGTTCGTGTCTCGTGTGAAATGCAAAGTTGACTTATTTCACGTACATAATTTAAGTCACGTAACAAACGTACATATTTTAAGCCAAATGTTGGTTGATGTTTTTACGAAACGTAACCTAGCTTTGTTGCCTAAACGTAACCAAGTAGTTTTGATGCATTTTTGTTTTGTTTTGTTTCAATGTACAATGTTAGCCACATGTTTAAAAAGGCGACCATAATCTGCGAGAAAATACGTTTCCCTCAGAGGAACTGAGAAAGAACGTTTTGTTGAATGGCGGCGTCATTTTTAGACGACAGGGTTGGTAATATACGATATATGGTATATACGAATATATATAATATATGGTATATACCAATAACCTAATTATTCTCTCATCTCCGGGTTCCATCCCACGTAAAAAATAAATAAATAACCTGCTTTTTTGACAGTAACCTCACTCACCTATGGTGGACCGCTCCATAATGGATCCATTATATGTTCTGGGGAAAACTGGTGTGTTGTCATTGATATCCGTCACCTGGACAACAAATTCTCCAGAATCCTCTATCAATGTGTTGGTCCCGTCAAACATGGTGGCGGTCAAATGGTACGAGTTCTTCTCCTCTCTGTCCAGAGATCTGGTGACAAACAGGTCTCCTTTGTGGTCCACAGTGAAGATGGTGTTTGCTCCTTCTCCTTCTATTTTAAAGCTCTTCACCTCCACTCTCTGGCTCGACTTCAGCTGTGAAAGAAAAGAAATAAAGAAACGCTGTTGACTGTCTCATAGCTTACATCACTTCTTTCCCAGCTGGAGTGACAAATAAACTGAGTATTTTAGGGAAATCACTCAAATATTCATCAAAGAGCTGGTTAGCAACAAGTTAATGTCCCAAATTCTTGGCATGCTACAGCATTCAATCTAAGTGGATGTGACACAAATACACATTTGCCATGGCAAGTAGATTAATGGGCGTTTAAAGACCCAGGAAGTAGACCACAAACACGGGGAGGATTCTAGTTTTAGCTGTGTGCTTCCTACCTGTCCTATCTTGTAGGCGATGGGCGCAGGTTTCTCTTCTTCCACGTAGAGAGAGTTCCAGATCCACTCTCTCTTCTGCCTGAACAGGACAGGATGAGTCTCCTTCTTCACTATCCCGACAGGGCCTCGCTGCTCTGCTTCCACCACAGGAAGGCCAGAATCATCAGCAACAGCGACGGACACGGACAAGGCCATCGCGGCAATAAGCCCCATAGTCCACAGCCGGATCCAAGCCATCATCTAGGACAGAAAAGGATAGGGACAAAAGGAGCGGGGGATGAGGGGGGGGGGGAAGAGTAGAAGAATGAATAAGGGCGATGTGAGGATGCAGGGAGGAATATGAAGGCAGAGGAAATGCAAGAGGAGAGAGGGAGCGAAAAAGAAGAGAGAGGAGATCACATTAAAACCACTTATCAGCTGTGGACAGACCCCTTCACTGTGCCAGGGTGAGACTCAGAGTGAAGGCCAAGGACTTGCTGTCCCCTTACAGGCCGCCGCTGAGCGCGAGGTCTAGCTATCATTTAGGACCAGGGCTCTTAAACCTTCTCAGCTTGGGACCCAAATGAAACATTTAGCCTCTCATCATGGGACCTGGGCTGAAGCATATCACTAATGTGGCCGTATGGGGATCTATTAAACATAGGCCTGTGACCCATTTTAGGTCCTGACCCACTGGTGTAGCATGAGAGAGAGAGAGACAGAAACAGAAGGAGACAGACAGGCAGAGACGGAGAGAGGAGCTGACATTAAAACCACTTAGGATGTCTGTATTTATCAGACATTTTCCATAAGGGATTTTTTGACATTTAGAATTTCTGATCAGTATTTCTTTTTTTTCCCCCCATTAATACAGTCAAATTGTGGGTAAAAAAGAGAGAGTTTGGTTATAAGACAGCGTGGGCTTTGTTGCTTGCTCCAGTTCTTGATTCAAATCTAGGATTACAAGAGAATGATGAGTTAGTTCAGCACATTCATTTTCAGTTGAATGTGTTACGACAGAAATTAGCGACATGGGCGCCAACACAGAGCGCTCAGGCAAATCAAACGCATGCTGTTGTTCCTAAAAAAAAAAAAAAAAGAAATGAAATCTGGCTCAACTTTTGCCGTGACGTATCGTAACGTCGTCTGGCAACAGACTGCGCTGCACTGGCCAAAGCAATTAGGCAAGCAGACATTCCTGGAAGATTACTTCATAACGTGAACGCCATAATTCTACTGTTTACCTTGAGATCATCGAGATGGAGGATAAAACAATTTGTAGTAATTTAGTTGTAAAATCCTCATAGTACTATAAACCGCCGTGCAGTTTTTTGGCATCGTGTAAACCCTTAAACTCGTGGATTTAAAACTTGGATTTAAAGGGGACATATTATGAAAAAAAAATCCCTTTTCAGTGCGTGTGCACATACATTTGGGAATCTGGAGTGCTTACCAATACACAGGCTGGGGAAAAAAACACAGCGTAGTGAGTTTTTTTGTGGCTGCCTAAGTCAGAAAACACAGGATACAACAAGCAATTTTTTTCTCTTACTCTCGGAAAAGTAACCCAGCAAATTCCAAGAGAAAAACACGTATCGAACCAACCAGTCCGACTCATTAAAGCTGGAATTTGGTGGAATCACATTTAAAATCCAAACCAAACTGGCAGCTCATTTGATTTATGGCTTTTGACTGATTACGAGTTTCACTGTCTTGCATCACTTGTTCTTGCCTGCAAGCCATTTTAGCACTATTTAACCAAAATAAAAATGTATAAGGCAAACACCAGCAGTCTAATAAACTTTAGCTTTTCCTCACGTTATTTCTTACTATCTCACCCTCTCTGTCTGCCTCTCTGTCTCCCCCATGGTGCCCTCTTCCCCCCACTGGGCTCTATCTAATAAAGCAGAAATGCCAGGGAAATAATCTTCAAAACATTTTAGTCTGTATGTGCTCTGCACTCCAGTAGATATCTCAGTGCAGCCCTGTACCATCCCAGTGGACAGATTAGTGCATCTTATTGTCTTCCAGCCATTAGCAGCAGGGAGGGAGAAAGAGAGATTATGATGAGGGGATTATACGTTCACAAAGTCTTCTCCCTCTAATGGCCTAATCTCGTATTTTGCTGACCTACCGTGACCTCTTCACACGGCTCCCCACAAATCAGCTCAAACAAAGACTCAACAGTGTTTTTTGGCCTTTAGTTCACATCCTTTTGTTTGGGTTTTATTCTTCTTTGTTTAGTTTCCTTTCAGGACTAAATTAATTAAACGGAAGTGCATCATTGTTTATTGCAATTTACTGTGGACTTCTGAATAGAAGTGTGAGTACATTTGTTTAGTGCCAATAAAGTATCTACTTAATCAAAACTTAATTCCAATGACATAGTATTTAGCCTCTGATGCTTTAATCTTGCTGGCCACTAACCTTCTCACTTATCCTCTGCTTCTCCCTCCTAACTTCAAAAGCACTGATGCTTTTCCATCGTATATGTTGCTGCGATTTAGAGTTGCATTGTGGTCTACATTTATTTAACTCATTTTCATCTCCTACATGTGGATGCATTTCTCAATCTTGCCATCACATCAGTCTTTTCTGCTATCATATAAAACACTTGAGAAACACACGCCTGAACCTAACATGCTGGTTAAAACAGAGGTGGTGTACGAGGTGTTGGTGCCTTAGGCGAACTGTCATTCAGCCATATTGATGGGATATTCTGAGACTTATAGTCGTAGTTTAGAAAAAATATTGTAGTGTATAAAAAATATTGTCTGGACAACTGTCAATGCTGAAGAAATCATCTAAACGATGAACAAGGAA
>CALSCE010009347.1:2850065-2871766 GCA_943593645.1 Bovichtus variegatus | reverse complement strand
GTGTGTGTGTGTGTGTGTGTGTGTGTGTGTGTGTGTGTGTGTGTGTGAGACTTTGGTGAGTTACACACCAGAGTGAAAGAAAAAGCTTGAAGGAAAATGACTGAACATGTATTTTTAAATCTATCACCCTACATTATTCTAAAGAGTATTTACTAATGAATAACTCTGTGGTTTCTGTATGATGTGTATTATATATTGCACATGTTACTTAAGTTAAACAGCTTTGTGAGTATTATGCATTTTTTTTTTGGACCCTGCCTATAATTCACCTTTAAATGTAGTTAAATTGTATGGAGCTGAATTGGGCAGACAGTGATGTATGCTTGCATGTAGAGGAAAGGAACAAGAGAGAAAATAACAAAGAGAAAGAGTTTTGTCCTCAAGTCGGCTGTCTGTTTTCTTTCGACGTGTACAAGAGTGATGGTTGTCCCACAAACAAACAAACAAGACGTCACAAATATGATGGAAACTCTCTTGTTTCCACATCTCTTTTTCCTCTCGCCCTCCGAGTCTCTCTGTCATTCTGTCTTTTCAAAGTTCCTCATGCTCTTGGCCTACTTTCCTTAAAAAAAAAAATAAAAAAATAACACTTTGCCACTAAAAATTGCATCCTCGCTCCGCTCATGACATGTAAGGAAACGGGTGATATCCCCCCGCTGGTGGTTTGACTGAAAGAAGACCGCTGGGACGCAAACATCAAGGACTGGAGGACTGAGAGAGAGAGAGGGAGGCAAATGTCTAACACGCCAGATCTTTTTTAACTGCGCTATGTCTGCTTAAAGAGGCGGCATTCATCATTAACACCTACAAAGCTTTTACTTGTTTGAGGAGTATATTCAGAGGGTTGACAAAATAACAAGCCGGTACCTAAATCAAACGCTGCTTCAAAGCTGGGTCATATTAGGCTGAAGCGCTGTTCACGTTGCTCTGAAAACCAACATATCAAAGTGTTGATTAACAGAGCTATTTCTAAAGCTCATAATATATAAAGTCCTTTTCCACAAGGTTATTTTGTCTATTCATCCAGTCTGGCTTCAGATTTTAAAGAGACAATTCACTCAAATTACAATAAAATATATTGCCACTGATCAAAACAGAATGTAATTTATTATGCACTGAAAACTTAACATCAACGTTACCTTCCAGAAACGGTATCCGGGTTACTCATAGTCCACAGTCGCCATTTTGAACACTTAACTATGATTTTGGTGGAAGAAAATTCCCAATAAAAAGTGTTTTCAAATGTAAATTGATTAGCTTCCAGTGCTACTGACCTGACATTTAAAGCTATCTTTTGGATTACTTATCTTTAGTAAAATATTGGCTCTATTACAATCACTTAATATTCACACTTATAAGCATTTCTTATTTACGTCTGCAGGATGTAACAAAGAATCTAACTTAATAAAAACCCTTCAGAATTGACTAATCTGACTAATCTGACACTACATAAATGTACAGTAGTATGGCACCGGAAGTGATACAATTTGTGTTTATAATGAGTATAAAAGTATAGTAATAAGTATAAAAACGTGTTGTTACTAAAAGGAAAAATCCACCATTTTTTTTCCCATTCTGTTTCTGTCCACGTTGAGCTGTTTCGTCTTGAAATAAACTAGAAGTTTGAGATTCTCACACACTTTTTAGTTTACATTATATGCATTTTGAATAGTTAATGACAAAAAACATTACATTACGTTACATTAGAGTTTAGTTTATTAGTTAAAAAAAACGTATGTAAGTTACCAAAGACATAAACTGGTCTCTGTATAATTTGGTTTGAAGAACAAGTGTTGATTTGACTTTCATTAGGAGAGTTCCTCTTTTTCTTTCAGGTCACGCTGAAAGTCTTCTCTCTAGGTTTTTCTCTTCTCCTCAGTACGTTTCGTCTTAAGCGCGCTGTTATCTGCCAGCGCCAGGCGGCACACACTTGTGTCATCAAAAGAGCAACAAACTGCAGTTGTGAAATCTGACCTTCTGTCCACCCGGGGCATTGGTGTTATCACTAAATATCACATACAGCTTTAAAAAAATAAAACTAAACACAGTCAACCTACTCATTAACCACGTCACAGTTTTACTGCATGAAATAAATAAATAGCAGTTAAAGCTATTTATTTTTTGATTTAATGTTTACTCGTTTTAAATGTAGCACCTGTCCTTTTTGGTTTGGATGTGTGTGTAGACTCCTGTTTACAGTTTTAATGTATTTCAATACATTTTCCATAGACAGACAGACAGACAGACAGACACTTTACTGATCCCGAGGGAAATTTAGGGTAAATGGAGGAAATAAAGGATAATTTCACATTATCCATCAATACCTTTAGCGACGATTGTCAAATATTTCTTCCCCCCATAATCCTTTATCTGATAGGACAGTGGATAGGATGAGGAAAAAACAAGAAAAACTGCACATTCCCTGGTTTTAAAATCTTACTCCCTTTTTTGAGAACGTCAGTCTTATCTGGTGAGGAGTACGATCACAGGTCTTGAGGCTGAAATGAGTCTTTCTTGCTGCCAGTTGGCCGGTGCTTGCATCATCAGGTGTAGGACATTGGGTGATGAGCCTACGAGATACAGATAGTATTGACGTGTGGGGTATAAAGGCACGCCTTGATATGACAAAAGCAGAGACACGGTTGAAATACTGTGAAGTGGTTCCTGAAATGATGAGAAGAGGCACCAAAATCCTCCACGTGTCCTTGGTAAAATCATTTGATCCAAAGCGCCATGTTTGCATTTACTGTTAGCACTCGGGGAGAAAAAAGATCCACGTAAGAATCCAGATTCTCAATCGATTTCGACTTCCAAAAATAGATTTTTTTTTTAAATAATCCTAGTTAAAGATCCTAGATGTTGCTATATAACTTTGAAATATAGAAACTCCACAATGCTATACGCACTTTGCTCGGACACACCACCTTTATAAGCGCAATTGATTTTTAAACTGCAATTGTTTTGGAATCGAGAATCAATTTACAATTTTGAATCAAATCAAATCGTGAGATAAGATTCACACTCCTCGTTATCACAGTTTCACGTAGGACAGAGAACATGAACTTTAACAGAAGGAAATGAATGCACAAGTCAACAGGAAGGTAGGAAATATTTTTGTTATGACTAAGATAGATGTCTAGATTGAAAGCTGAAAATGAATTAGACCGAGACAATAGTGCAGCGTTGGTATTGAATCCACCCCTCACGTATGAGCAGAGCCAGAGACGCATGAGAAAGGAGGTGGATCTGCTATTTTGTTTTATAATTCTTTCCAATGAAAGCCCGTGTCTCTTTTGAAAATCTTGCTCTATAGTTGAATTCCTCTTGTTGAGCGTCTACGAACCACCAATTATGTTTTTTTTAGCGATGGCGCTGACGAGCCCGAGGGCAGCAGCACAAGTGTGCACTGACTCACGCTGTATCACTGAGCACCAGTGGGTGATTCATGGAGGCTCTTTCTTCCACTCCTGCCCTCTTTTGTTTCTCAGTCAAAGATCTTCTAGATCATTTCAGCTCTAAAATTATAAACGTTATCGATGCCATTGCCCCCTCTAAGGTAACGCTAATCCCTGTTTAGAAAAGAGCCTCGTAGAGAAATGCCACTCTTATGGATATTAAAACATAAAGAGTGTCAAAAAGCTGAACACAGGTGGCTAAAAACAAATGTCCAGGTTCATTTTGACACCTGTAAAGTGAGACTTATATGTAAAGCACTTTCAATTGCCTTGTTGTTGAAAGGTGCAGTACAAAGAAACTAGATTCCACTTATTCATGAGGTATTATATGTCGTATATATAAGTATATATGGACCTGTTTGTGAAAGTGGGTTTCTGATCTGCTGGTACAGTATCCACCGTCCCGACCTCTCAGGGCTTTTGGTTTCAGTTCTGCTGTTACTGTCCCGAGTCCAAACCAAACATGGAGAAGCCGCGTTCAGATTTTATGCACCAATATATCTGGAATAAACTCCCAGAAAACCGTGTGGTCTGCTCCAACGTTCATCTCTTTTAAATCCTGCTTAAATGTGTGCTTCTTTTATTAAATGAAATGTGGGACTGCTTATATCTTACATTGCTCTGCAATTTGCATTCTCCTGTTTTATGTGTTTAATTAAATCTAATTTATTTTTATCGTCAATTTTTTTCTTTAAATCCTATTTAAATGTTTTCTTTTATACATTGCCTTGTATTTCTTCTCTTAATGCCCTTTATATCTTTTCTAGTGCATTTTTAATTGCCTTGTGGTTGAAAGGGTCTGTACACAGAAAGTTACCGTAGATTCCACTTCATGAATCCATCTTCGACGTATTAACACAAGCAACTGCTCGCTAAATGCGTTTGCAAATGTTTTCACCTTGAAACCGTTCAAGCCTTCAACATGCATTTCATTCAGATTTTCAAAAATAATTTTCTCACAGATTACACTCTCTACATGCAAGAGTAACATCTTACATAAATAGACAGGAGAAGCTTTACTTCAGAATACACCCACATCATATGCCTAATAACAATGTTTCCATGCTTATTACTGCACAAGCCAATCACTGAATAAATTCAGCATGTATTTTCAGTCATGATTCATTAGTCGCGCTGCAACACATTTGTTTATCTCCTCACTATCACATAAAAGGCTGTTAGAGAAGCTTTATGTTAATGTCAGTCAGTAAATTTCAGCACAGTGATCAAAATGGTTTCATGGCTTCACTGACTTCCTCACGGTGTTTGTTGCGTCAGACGCACCATTCATTTCCAGTGAAAAGCTGCATTTCTTTAGTTTTACCTCATCCTCAGCAGTTTGTTTTGCATGTGGGTCAAACATACTGGGATTATATATCAAATGCAATACATACACTCGAGCAGATGTATTGAAATAGCCAATATCACGCGTGTGAATAGAGGAGCCCATTTGTATTCAACTCAGGAAAAGGAAGCTAGCGAGTTAGAATAATTAGCTTACGCTTTCCGAGAGAGTCCCACTCGCCGTTACATTTTTGTCCCACATTATACTCAGGGGGGGGTCTGGCTGGCGTTAGCTGTCTGTCCAGCTCTGGTGATGGGAAATGATCATTCTGTCAAAACTCATCCATCCAGCCCCGAGGAGGTCGGGCGATGTGTCAACAAAACACAGGAGGCCGCTGTTCATTTCTCCTTCCCCACCTACAGCCAACGCTGCTTTTCTTTAACCACGAGCACAATCGTTCCCAAACTTTCACCAAGTGTGTGTTACTGTAACAATGACCACCAAGCTCCCCTAAAGCGACGTAGACATTTCAACCCACAACATTATCTTTCCCGAACCATTGTTTTTAAACCTTACACATCAGAAAACTGATCATAAAACTGATTTACTTTTCAACAGTGGTTTGATTTTGAAGGCACAGACAAAATATGTTAAGATCGGGAAACACGTACCAGGGGGAATGTTAAACAAATATATACATATATATATATATATATATATATATATATATATCTGATATAGATTTACCAAAGTATTCCACAGACAGCAATACAGATTTTCCTCGGCCGTACGACTATTTTCTTTTTCCTTATTTCTTTAAGCTGAATTTTCACAGAACACAATATAGAGACAGATCTTACAACAACCCCAATTTCAAAATGTTCTCCTTTCAGCATCATTACTTGTAAGATCAACAAAATGCCTTTTCCGAAGGCTCGGGACGCGCCATCCACAGGAGAGACAGATCTCTGGTGTCGAGCAGAAGACGCTCTGCCTCAGGCAAACTGTGGGATCCCTGCTTTATCACAACAAACAATTTAACCATTTTTCTTTGTTTTTGTGTCTAAAAAGCAAAACTATGCTCGCGTTCTCTTATGCTGACAGTCAGCTCTATGTGGAAGTTCCCTTTGTGACTTATACAGCTCTCCAGCGTCTCTCATTATGCTTCTGACAAGCTGTATTTGAGGATAGCGTAGTTAAGTCCAAGTATATTGTCTAGTTTTGCTGCGTACATTTGTCAAAGCCATAAAATGAATGATTTGTAGTTTGAAGAAAGAATCAACACTGGTCTGCAGATGAAGTCTTACTTGTATTCAACACATGTTTACCTGTGTTTGTTCATAGTTTTCATCTCCAGAGTATTATAAGTAAGAGCATGTGACTTATCTGTCCAGTGTGTATTGATCTATACATAAAACCATGTGTTCTGTTCACTACTATTTAGAAGTAAACATTCAGATGTAATCACAACACCTTGTGCTCTGAAAATGTTTTGAAAGTCAATTCATGGGGAACAAAGAAAAAAGGCGAACACTCCCATGACCTCGCTTTAAAAAAAAAAAAAAAAAAAAAAAAAACGTCATTTCAGTTTTTACCAGCTTGAATTGTTACGACACACAGATCCGGAGAGATGGGACATTAACCCCTACTGTGTGACTATACAATGCTTGTGTGTGTGTGTGTGTGTGTGTAAATAGACAAAGATCCCTGAGGACAAATGATGAGGAGATGATAACTTGTGAAGTGTGCCCTTTAAAAATAGCAGGGTCGCTGTCAACATTACTTGGCTCTGGATGAGCTATCTGTTTCTGTGTGTGTTTCTGTGTGTGTGTGTGTGTGTGTGTGCGTGTGTGTGTACATGTGTTTGCGAGCACAAGCCTCTCTCCACTGTATTTGTCTGAGTTTTCTGCGTGTGTGTAGACAAGCAACAGCTATTAGGATCTGTCATCATGCACGACTGAGCTCTACATGACCTGTGTGTGTGTGTGTGTGTGTGTGTGCGTGTGTGTGTGTGTGCGTGGAGAGAGGTATGAGATGCATTTAACCAGAGCTCCTATGACTGATGTACATGGTAATGTGAAATACCGCCTCAGGGTGACACAGACAGAGAAAGAGAGAGAGAAAGATAGGGGGTTGGGGGGGTAATAAAAGAGGCAGATGATGAAACAAAGGAGCAGTATGAAATAAATAATATAAGTTACAGTATGCGTTTACAGTATATAACACACATTTACCATCTCCCTATTGCCAAACCCTTTTATCTCCAAGAACTAAATAACATACATGTCTTACTAACCTTATATTCACACTGAATGGACATTTAGTCACCATCTCTTTATTCAGCGCCAAGTACTTTATTCCTGAATGATGTATTCAACTGCTTTGATAAAGTTTTCAGTGGAAACGAAAGGCTTCAGTATGCTTACAATAAAGCTCTTTTCTGGACTTCTTCAGGCACACGCAGTATCTGAGAGTCCGTCGTGTCACACAGCCAGATCTCCACACTCGCTCTGTAGAAAGGTCCTCATGTTTCTGCACTGAGGGGAAAAAAACCCTCTGATCATATTTAATTATCCCAGCGGTACCTGATGCTCCCTTGAGCGCAGCCCCTTGTATTTAAAAAAAGACAAAGATATCTACGTCAGGCTGTTTTTTTTTAAAGGGTTTTCACAGAAGCTATTTGGACATAGCATATAAAGACCGTGAAATTATGTTCAAAATTTCACGGCAATCCATGGAATAGTTGTTGAGATGATAATGATCAGGTTGTATTTCACTTAGGCAGATGAATGTAGTCTAAAAGGCAGTTTTAAAAGTTTATTAGAAAGGAGTACAGTAGGTGATGAACATCTCGAAGCAGAAATATGGAGGTGAAGAAGTAAGGAGGGAGAAGCTCTGTTAGCCACATGCACACACACACACAATCCAACGTCCCCATTGAAATCCAGAGATAACGACCTACAAATTTCTCCCAAACCGACTCTCCGCCCCGCTGCCTCGTCTTATTTCACTCCCCCATCTCTCCTTGTCTCTCCCACCTGTCTCTCTTATTGCTCCTGTCTTTCATCACTCCCTCTACTCTGTGGCCGAAAAAACTATCAGAGGTTGAATCAATGACGAGATGTCTGAGGGTATCTCTATGTGTCTTCAGGTGTGTGTGTATGAGGTCTGAGTGAGAGAAAAGATGTGTGTGTGAAAAGAACCCTGGTGAATGTGTATTTCTTCCTCATTATGGAGACATTTTGTGATTGTGTGGTTTAATGTGCTCTGCCTAGCTCTCATCTCAGTATTTCATATATCAAAAGTGTGTGTGTGTGTGTGTGTGTGTATGTGTGTGTGTGTGTTTCTTTGAGGATGCTAACTAGTGGATGCTAAATAATGCAGCGTTCTGCCGAATGCCTCTCCTCCCCAACAACATCCCCATTAGTGATTCGGGGTTTGAAAATGTTAATGCTTTTAACACAGTCACTTCTCATTCACATCAAACTGGAGAAAATAGCGGGACTGGAGAGATTCGCACATACAGTGTACACAAACATGGACAGCGGCAGAGGCAGAACCACATAGACGGGCTTGTACCAAACCACAGTGCATAGAGAGACACGGGCGTGCAGAGATACCCGCAGACGTAGAAACTGACACATGCTAAAATATCAGCCAGACATGATCAAAAAGAAAGAGCTTCAGAAGAATCACGCTTCTGATCTTTTCTCTTATTAGTCTCTGATCAAATGGTCTCTTTGCTGTTTTCTGCTCTACGTTTATATCGTGCCACAATTGTCTGTCCAGGATTATCTCAAAAAGAGATACGCTGAACACAAGAGGAGGTAAGATAATGTTAAAGGGACATGGTGTACTCTACGTAATGTAAAAACGTGAATGGCCCTTTGGAGAGCCAGAGTTCTTTGTCTGTTCTGAGCTACTGTAGAAACATGGCGGAGTCAGAGGACCCGCCTCCCTATGTAGATATGAAGGTAACAAAAACACAATTCTTAGTTTCCGGTGAATATACACGAATGAAAACATATTTACGACTATTATATTATATTTCTGCTAATGGATCCCCCTGAATATTACACACTGACCCTCTAAATGCACATTTTTTTAAATACTACTGCTGGACATCAAAGAGGTTAGAAGAGCTGCACGTGTGACCTGGAAAGTCTGCGAATTGCACTTTAAAAAGCAGTTTGTCCAATTCCCTGAGCAGTGCAACTCTACTGTTAGTGGAGGAGGAAGCAGACAAGCATGTGCTTCCTCTGATACACACATGTCGTCAGCCGCTCCTCTTCACCTGCCACTGAGGACGTTCCTCAAGAGGGAGGAGCGTGAGCGGTGATCCAAGATCAGATGTGGCGGTGAATCTGCTGACTTTACGACATCAAAACAAAAAGAGGGAACTCTTCTTCTTCTTCTTCTTCTTCTTCTTCTTCTTCTCCTTCTTCTTCTTTTTCTTCTCCTTCATCTTCTTGTTCTTGTTCTTTTTCTTCTTCTTCTTCTTCTTCTTGTTCTTGTTCTTTTTCTTCTTCTTATTCTTCTTCTTCTTTTTCTTCTTCTTCTTCATGTTCTTGTTCTCCTTCTCCTTCTTGTTCTTCTTCTTTTTCTTCTCCTTCTTCTTCTTCTTCTTGTTTTTCTTCTTGTTGTTTTTGTTCTTCTTCTTCTTCTTGTTCTTCTTCTTTTTCTTCTTCTTCTTCTTCATGTTCTTGTTCTTGTTGTTGTTGTTCTTCTTCTTCATCTTCTTCTTGTTCTTGTTCTTCTTCTTCTTCTTCTTCATGTTCTCGTTCTTCTTCTTCTTTTTCTCCTTGTTCTTGTTCTTCATCTTCTTGTTCTTGTTCTTCTTCTTTTTCTTCGTCTTATTCTTCTTGTTCTTGTTCTTCTTCTTGTTCTTCTTCTTCTCGTTCTTCTTCTTCTTTTTCTTCTTCTTCTTCTTCATCTTCTTCTTCTTCTTCTAAGAGCTTGATTTGACACAGCGAGTCAATCTTGCTGCCAAATGTTCATAGTGGCCAACTATGGTACTACAACAACAACATGGCCCAAAGAAAACGTTTCCTTAAAGACCTCCGTTGTAAAATAATGTCTGTAAAACTCTTAACAAGACACCTTGATGACAAACAATGTAATGTAGTAATTTAGAATAGTTTATTCTACGGGACAATAAAGCAGGGACCGGGACACTGCTAATGTACAAGTACATTTTTATTTTGACACGTTTAGAAGGTCAGTCAATTTAGAGGAGAAATTAAAAATGTTTGATTATATGTACTGTACGAATGATCTTCATTTAAATAAATAGCCTCATTTTTAGATTCAAGTATCAGCTCCCACGATACATCCAGTTCCCTTTCAGAATTTTCCCTGATGAAAGCATCGTCTGTGTAACAGAAAACCACAGGTTTTATGGGAAATGTGGTCATAGTACATAGCACTAACAATGGCGTGAGAGCCAATCATCACCATCTAACATGTCGACATTTGTTGACAATACCTTATTCAATGCATTGTTTTAATCCAATGTACGGACATTTAAAAATTCTTACTTGCCGCATCTTACAGCTGCTCCGACGATGCAGCTCAACGCTTTGTTTACAGGCAAAGGGAGTGATGCTTGACTTAAAAAAAAATGAGGCAATAGAAAACCAACTCACATTGCAGCATAGTGCATTAAAATGCAAAACCGTGAAACTGCCATGCGTTTTATTCCCCCTTGTTTGAATTTTGGGCAGCGCTCAGCAAACAAGGTGAAAAGAATGAGCTCCCAATTTTAAATAAGAAAAAAAAGTGACAGAGAAAGACTTTATCTTTTCAAATGACTGAATTCAAATGAACTCACAGTGCAACAGAAAATGTGTTCAGTTTAAATTGCCTGAGGCAGAAAGGGAGAAATAAACATGCTCTGCACGCCTCCTTTTGTTATTCCTGCCTCTCTTTTGGTTTGAAAATGGAGCATCTTTAGAGGAATTTTACATCAGTGTGACATTTCAGATTTATAGAGAAAACAATATATATGAAGTATGTTTTCATTGTTGCAGATATGGCACTTTATCATTTCCCATCCACACTATATTTGTAACACAATGATTGCTTTGTCTTATTTTATATCACCACGAAATGTGTGTGTGTTTGCTTCTACCTCACTGTTTAACTTGTATTCTTATTCATTTATTCTGCTTTTAATCACACAGGCGCAGGAATATTGTAGTTTGCACTATCTAGGAACCATGTCGTGCTGCTGGGATCACTGTATGTCCCGCTGGATTAGAATATCTTCGAAATGAGTTCAAATATAAAAATGTAAATTATTTCATTTTCAAGGTCACCATACTGGCAGATTTTTTTCTTTGACACCCATTTATGCAGCTGTGATACGAAGAGCATCAAGGTTAAACTGTTCTGATGTTTTCAGTAGGTGATCCCTCTCTCCGTCTCTCTGATGATGCAACCTCCCCTCACTCCTTGCCAAACGGTGCTAACTGGTGCCCAGACTCTAAGACCGTCTCCCGCGTGCCTTTCCGTGTTTTTTTCCTCCTTATTTTTTATGTTTTTCCCCCCCCTGTATGCGATTCAAATGCCCTCCCTAGAAGCATGCGGAGCGCCGAGTGGGCCAAACAAATCCGACTCAGTTGTTTATCACAAGCGCTTGAATGTCAACTTGGCAAAACCTGCAGCTATAGCTGTTGTGTGGAGAGGAATGAGAGTAATTACACAGACTGACAGACATAAACACACACAAAAAGCTTGCAAGAGATGCAACAGTGCAATCAGAGACACAAACACACACAGTGTTTTTTTATGATAAATAGACTGAGGCAATGCTTTCATGTTGGCTCTTAGTTTACTGTATGATGAAGCCATTAATTCTCTCTACCTTTCTCTCTTTATTTTATTTGTCTTTACCTCTTTCTTGCAATCTCTTGTTTCCTCTTACCCTTCTTTCTTCTCCCACCTCTCTCTCTCTCTCTCTCTCTCTCTCTCTCTCCCCCTTTCCCTATTTTTTCTCACTTTCTGGTTCAAGGATTGGAGACTTCAAATTGCCACTGAATTTCATCATAAAACCCCACTCTGCTCTTACTGCCCTTGTTGCCTCCTGCCAAACACACAAAGACATGCTAGCACACACGCAAGCTCATGCTAACATGCCATCAGAACCTTTTCATTCAGGGCAACTACCAACAAATCCATGCGTGAAACTGTTAGAGAAAAAGGGGCTCTGAGAGAGAAACAACAGAAATAAAATTGGAAGTTCCTTGTTTGCAAAGGGTGAAAAAAAAATATTTATTGAAGCCTCTGTTGCACATAAATCAACAAAAGCACGCAGAGCAGAGGAGGGAGATAAGAATGACGGGAACACAACATGCATGTCTGAAGGCAATGTCTCTCCCTCCGGCTGCAACTTACCACTTTTCACACAAACCATGCATATATTCAACTAAATTGAAATGCAGGTACAATCACTAAACACTCCTGGCTGGTCCTCGGGGTTTCAGTACAGCACCTCAAAACATCACACAAATCCATCTGTTTAGTCAAGCCAGTCAGATTCTAACCCTGGCATAGTGACTATTATTTAACTGGTTGTAGGAAATCTTATTTTTAGAACAATATATAACATGAAACACAATGTACGTGTGAATGGGTCCATGGCAGTCTGCCTCTTATATGAATATGACTTATCTCATGTGTGTAAATGTGATGTTTTGACACAGTGGTAGCACTAACGGGGAGCTCACAGAATGTCCAAAATTGAAATGGTTCATCCTCTGGAGCATAAATATACTCCATAATTTCATGGAAATGGATTTTTTCCCTTTTGACATTCGTTGTGTACAAGATGGCCAGTTTGGGGACCTGGAGGGGAGCGCAGGTCATCTCATAAGAGTTATCCTCTGGGAACTATGAATATCCACAGCAGATTTCACGTAGGTCGGTATTTTATCAAACTGTCAGACTGACACTGACGGACAAACCTCTCCGTCCCTGCCACGAATGGACACGGAACAACTTGAAAGCTGAAAGCTTTGGGTGGTCAGATTACACTTTGATGTTACAAGTGAGGTCACTTCATTGTTACGCTTTGTACGAAAGGAAATGGGTCACAGATCTGACGCAGACCTAAACACTTCACTGTCACACGCTGGTCAGCGTATGACGTCAGATATCAGGCACAAGTCAAACATCACTTCCATAAAAGGACTTCCTCCTTGCTCACATCTAGAAAAACACCGAGTATTAAATAACGTAAAATCAACTGATTGTAACGTAACATTTATTCAACACTTGAGTGTAGTTGAACATCACAGTTATTTAACAGCCACAGTGCTGAAGTCGTAGCGTTGTTGTAGAGTTCTTAACGTGAAGTTTAAATCACTGTTGTCCAGCTGTGGACTGGTCACAAGTTTCCATCAACAGGAAGCCGAGGTTAGAGGGCTTCACAGTGCTGTGTGTGTGTGTGTGTGTGTGTTACACGCTGCTACTGTTTCAATCGGAGGAAGTCGGTGTGACCCTGCACAGTAGAAGAATTCCTCGGTCCACAGCTGCAGAAAAAAAAAAAAATAAATCCGTGATTTTTTGCCGTTTCACCCCGCTCACGTCACTTTGTTGAGTTGACATGTTTCCACATTTACTGTGCTGTTGGCTACTGTGTGTGATTCATGAGATAAAAATGAGCAAGTGGTTCACTCCACTGGATTCTAGGTGAGAAGAATGTCTTTGATCGCAAAACAGCCGAGCCAAGCGCCGCCTGACGCCACGTGTCCACCAGATCCGGCGAAGACGCTAGCGGACGCACTGCTCCACTAAACTGGCCGCTCAAGTGGTGACGTACTGTCACGACCTCAGACACAGGGTAGGAGGACTCAAATACACGACACCAGAGACAGAAGTGTAAAATAAAATATAAGTAGTACAAACGCAAAACGCTCACGAGGAGGATTTACCAAAAAAAACCTCCAAGATGCTGCTGATAGGCGGGATCATGACTCAGGGACATAACAAGATAAGGGAGACGGGACTATTTATACATGAGGTGAGTGGGCACAGGTGGAAACAATCAGGGGCGGGGCAGACGCTGACGATGGCGGGAAACCACACAAAGGCAGGAAGTAAAGGGATCAGGAATGAGGGGCACGCAGTACGTACAAAATAAAACAGGAAGTGCAACGACAGATAAGACGCGACTAAAACCAACTAAGAATAAACGTGAACTATACTAAACATGAACCTGACTAACACACTAAATAAAATACAAGAATAACTACAACATGAAAACTTTATGACATGACATGTACCTTGTTTCATCTTAAAACTACATCGCCATGGATGGATTCATTTGCATAAAGTTGACATTTTTTTACAATATGGAAATACAGACCACCTCCAACTGGTCGCAACACTCCCACCATGCACTGCGCGACTGCTTCTCCTGCTCTCCTTAGGAAATGAATACAAACACGCCCCTCCCTCTCCGGATCTGGTGGAAATGTAGCGTCAATCGTTGAGCTGGAGGAGACCAAACGTATATATAGGCCGCAGAATCTACAAGAAGCTTGTTGCACGTTGTTTGCTTCTGCACACATCTTTTGCACATCTGTCCTGGGAGGGGGATACCTCCTCAGTTGCTCTTCCTGAAGTTTTTTTTTTACTGTTTTCACCCATTAACACGCATGACCAGTGTTTGGAGACCCTCCTCATGCTGTGCTATCAATACACAATTACATTGCTTGATGCAGATGTGCAGAAACAATGAAGTTTGTACCGCAGCCTCACACTTTGCTACTTGGACATATGACAGTGGTTGATTGATATGCATTGACACTGCTGACGGAGACATGTGGAAACTTGTGGATTTTGTTTTACATTTTGTTTTGAAGGATATAAGCATTGCTCCACCTGTCCTCCTGTCATGTTCAGTATTAAGCCGTTCCCTCATTTCTGTCAATATTTAGTTTTTGCTCTTTTAGCTTGTTGGTTGAACTCTGTGGGCCACATTAACAAACAGCCTGCTGCTGGTTTGCATTGGTGTCAAAGGAGGATGGAATGTGCTTATTATGATTTAAATTAAATTAAATGTTAAGTAAGTGTTATTAGTTCAAATTTAGAATTGAATTACCGAGATGTGATCCAGTAGTATAATTTGATGATTAACTAAAATTGCCATGAAAGTGATAAAAAGAAATGCCCCTAAAACACAAATTGAGTCAGGAAAAAAAAAATGCAGTCTGAATAAAAAACTAATTTCTTATCTCACTTTCCTTCTATCTGTCTCTCTGCCTTGTCCTTCAGTGTCCTTGTGACATGCATTAGCCCTCTTGTAACTTTCCCTTTCTCTCTCTCCACATGGCGGTTTCCCATCGCTTGCAGTTTCTCTTCTTTGTTCAGTGAACTTGATGAATATAAGCAGAAACGCTGAGTTTTCCCTTTCAGTCAATGTATTCCCACACTCCCACAAATCACCTGATAGACCAGAATAAAACAGCACAGAATATGGCAAAGAATATAACATAATACAATAGGAGACTAGACTTTAATGGATAAAATCAAAATCCATTAAGTGGATGGCAGTTTTTCTAATAAAATCTCCCAAAATCTCTCTCAATATCTTTCCATGTCCAGGTTATCCTGTAATGTGGTTCAGTGTCTTGAGTGAAAGCCAGAGGAACGGAGCCAGAGTCCAGCCATGCATGATGGACAGGTGGACCAACAGGATTACACAGACAGTGGATCTGGAAGCTCCTTTCAGTTCACGCTGCAAAATCTCTTTAGAACACCTCTGATCTGGCTGAAGTCAGATGCACGTTTCAGTCTTAATCCCGCCTTTTTTAGGTCGCTCTGTAGGTCGGTTGCTCGACCAATAATTCCCAACCCTCTGGCAGCCACGGTTATTGCCCCAGGAGGCTGAAATTTGACATACAGGTCAATTGTTTGTGCGCTTGTGTGTGTGTGAATGGAGGAATGCGTGGATGCATGCGAATGCGTGGTCGCAGCTATTGTGAATTCAAGTTTGTTTTCTCTCTTTTTTTGTTAAATTCTGCATCTAGTGTCATGGCTGCGTGACCGTCGGTCTGTCGCTGAGTGGTTCAGTCCACCACTTCGGTCCAGACTGAAAACATTTGTTCAGCTCAGCCCAATTTGCTCCTCTGGTATCAGTGGATCATTCTGTTGTAAAAGTAGAATTGTGATTCTCCAAAACTGATAAAAGATGGTGGACACAGCCCACACATGTGAGTATCTGGGTGTGTTTGTAAGAGTCCTCTGCTCTGTGCTCTCGTAATATTCAGCATGTTATAGAGGCTCATCGTGACTATCCACTGGGGAATTTGTTGTACAAATAAAGCAAATATATAACAAACAGGCTGCGAAAAAGAAGAAGTAATAAAGCGGTCGCAATTTTAGCTTTGGATAGAGTCAGTTGAGTTAGCTTTGTTGTGTTTTTAGTCAGTGAGCAGACAAGTTTACAGGGTCTGATCTAAAGTGATCCAAAATAAAGAGGAAAGTTCTCTTCCTGTACAACTAAATGTTTATGTGGTGCACAACAGGGATTACTGCATTCTGAAAGAAAACACCCTAATATCTTATGAGGTGCCCCAGTTGTACACAGCGATCCTTCCTCCTCCTCACAACATCTGTGTGTGTGAAAAACAGCAGCACAACAAGTCGAGCGTCCAGATGGAGGTGTGAGAGGTGAAAGGTCGTCCTGTGGTGAAGTGTGCTTGTCACGGTTGGCTGGATTCCAGACGTAAAATGTGTTGCTGATGCAAAGAGGAAAAAAGCATCACACGCCTTCAATGTATTCAATGCATTTTCGGTTATAATTTCAACATTATACATTTTACGTATCTCAGCTTTAGTCACGATTTCTTTAACATATTTGTTTGGAAAATACAGGAATTTAGGCCAAAATTACAAAGAGCCGTACAAATCTGTCTCAAGGATTTATGATGTAAAGTCATTTTTTACTTAAATTCTTTGCTTACTTTGTGTATTTTACCATTAATTTTGACTTCCAATATTTTCTCTTTTCCTTTTTCATCTTGTTTTGACGTTGGGTGGGCTTAGTGGGTCCCAAAGGGCATTTAGTAAGTGATCGGCACAGGTCAAGGTTCACCTTTGAACCACACACCCTACTCAAGTTTCACTTTCCCGAAGCAAATAGAAACATGGAGACGGCAGAGAATCAAACACCCTGGGTAGGTAACCTCTTCAGGTTGTGTGCTGACCTGTTTTATGTTTTATGAATCAATGTTTCACTTGAGGCTGTTGACATGAAAATAGTATTTTTTTTCATGATTGATGATCCCCTTGACTTTTCAGCTCGCACCATTATCAGGTAAAAAATTACAATTTGTTCAATATTTTTTGGTTTATGACTAAATTCTTACACACTAATGACATTCTTTGTGTTTAGTGTTGATTATCAAATGTTAGGAAAGATAACATGGACATGGTAAACATTGTACCTGCTAAACACGTATGTTAGCATGCTGATGTTAGCATTTAGCTCAAAGTGCTCTGTGCCTTAGTGCAGACTCACAGAGCTGCTAGTTTGGCTCTGGACGTTTATTCTTGTGGTTTCATGTTTACCGTTTTCTCACTTTTTGGCCCTCAGGTGACGTAATGCATTTCTTGAAGTTTCTCTGGAAGTTGTCGAGCTTCCCAAAAAGGGCGTTCAAGGCTGTTTTGTTGTTTTCCATGTCCCTGAATCTATTCCCCGCCACCGTGAAGAGATCAAACAAAGCCTGCAGGTAGAAGACTACGACTGCGTCCAGTCTGAAACAAATAGACGGTGGGGCTCTGACATCGGCTTTGCCCCAGGCGACAACAACATCTGGAGTGTGTGTGTGTGTGTGTGTGTGTGTGTGTTGTTAATCTGAGCAGAGTGTGTGTTTAAAGCGCAGTGGGATGATCTCCCCTCATATCCACCAAAAGGAGAGAGGAGAGGAGGGGGTGAGTTTAAGCTTGTTATTAGGAACACCAGTCAGATTCTCAGGAAAGGGATGGGAAATCCCTCTCTGTCTCAGTGATTGTCCCCGTCCCACCCCCATCTATCTTCCTCCACCGCTCCTACTGTTGTAGCATCTGCAGCGTTTCCCAGAAAGCAACAGAAAATTGATTTTGATAGGGCTAAGCCAGTGCTAATGTCCACTCGCAAAAGAAAAAACTCCTTATCCAAAGGAATGAGATTATAATAAAGTGCTGCACGAGCTGTAAAACCTGCACTCTGTTTTTCATCATCTATAGACAAGGGATTCATAAAACTATAAGAGTGAAGAGATTTTAGGGTTTAAGGACAATTCCAGCTTTTCTTTTAGTTTAAGCCTCCTGTGTGTATCACACCATGCACGTTTTACAATACAACCTAAACATTTGACATTTGAACTGGAAATAGGTAGCATTGTGCGAAATCTAGTTTGTGTCAAATAAACTTTATTCTGCAGGTTAGAAGTCCCACATCCCATAACCAGCACTTGAACACACCGGAGAAGTGCAGACTTTTCAGAGCAGTGTGTTGAACAGTGAAGTAAGTTTGACAAAAACGAAACTAAACTAACAAAACTATTTTTTACACTTTACTCCCAAACGCACACCATGTTATAGAAATGGTATAAAAATAGCTTGAGCTGGGTGATCCATCAAAGCAACTACACTCCCAGACTTCACTTTTGTACTCAACGTTAAATTAATGTTGCATTTGCTTTTTTTTTCCATAACGTCAGCATCATGGAAGATCATTTGTAATAAGAGGTGATTTCACACGTGCGTGAGAAGCATCGTTTGTCTTCTATGCGCTGCTGCGTCCTTGATCCAAATGAGGTAGCGTCTGTGTTCAGCACCTGATGACCTGCTGACATTGTAATGCAACATCCAATCAACATTAATAAATATCTTTAATTTAGTAAAAGTGATAGTTCAATACCAATCGGGGACTTTGTTGCATGTTATACACCCCACCCCCCGTTGTTTTCTGTCTGTCAGCATAGAGCTGCTGTCATAAGAATATAAAACAAAACAAATAACACCTAACACTGCCTGAGAGGATATGAAAGGAAAGAAAAAGGAAAGAAAAAGCTTTGTATGTTATGCAAAATCAATCAGCCGTACTTAGAACGCACAGTGGTAAAAAGAAAGTTCACTCTTTAGCAGATACAGATAGAGAAACTTTGCAACCGTGTACATTGTTCTCACAACACTTATTTTTAATATCAAAGTTATAGATTTTTTTTTACCACAGATCAGCTCAATGTACAACATTCGGAAGACGGCAGTTAATAGTCTTGAGTGGGAAACTATTCTTTGAAGCAGGGCGATGCTAAAAAAAAAAAAAAAAAAAAAAAAAAGAGCCTGCTTGCTGCTCGGTCAAATAAATAAAGGTTAACAACAAATAAAATAGAGCTACTAGAGCGAGGAGAAGCACCAAGGCCAAAAGCAATGTTCACTTAGCATACAAAAGCCCCACGACGAGTTCACCTATAGTTGCTATTTCTGGCAAAGCGGCTCACAACAGAGGCGGAAGGATTGGATTTCAGCGCCGAGGCCCAGCGTCTCTCAGGGCGAGTGGCTCTGGGCTAAAGGCTAATCGGACACAGGAGACGATCAGCCAGGCATGATGAGAAGGTAGACGGTAAAAAAAACAAAAAGTGAGACGGAGAGAGAGAAACAAGAGCTGGGGGTGGGGATATCTGGTGCACATGGGCACTAGCAGCAACACACACACACACACACACCCAGAGGGATAAGGCTTTAGTCAGTGGCCGGGGGCAGCGGTTGTATTTGATGCGTGATTAAGAAATTAATCTGCAGTCCTACTCAATATGGATTAATGAGCTATAAATAGCTCTCATTAATCTTCCATAGAAATAATGACATTAGCATCATTAAGAGGATCTGGATAGTTAGCATCATTTGGGTTTTTGTAGTCCACTGCCCACTTTGTGTGTGTGTGTGTGTGTGTGTGTGAGAGAAGTTCAGATCGGCTGCAAAGCTTTGGCAAGAACGATGTGATGGTCGAATATTTCAAGTCAGATGAAAGCAAGTACAGAAAATGTCAATTCCTGTATGTTGTATTGTTGCGTCACAATAAGTGAAGTTCAGCCTGTAACTGCTGGTTCAATGTCAGTT
Organism: Bovichtus variegatus; assembly: GCA_943593645.1. Lineage (NCBI taxonomy): Eukaryota > Metazoa > Chordata > Actinopteri > Perciformes > Bovichtidae > Bovichtus > Bovichtus variegatus. The sequence continues at coordinate 2,851,915 of CALSCE010009347.1, read as the reverse complement.
TTAATGAGCTTTCAAGGATAATTTTAAACCCACCGACAAATGAATATGTTTAATGTTTGGTATGAAATATGATAACAAGCATCATTTGCTTTCGCGAGTTGTCCAATGTCAATTATGGTCTGTGAGTGTGTTCCTTGTGAGGACTAATGTGAGTGTTTTACCTTGAGACTGAAGAGTTTTGGTCTTCACTTCTCTAAAGGAATGTTTGAGGATCTGGTTTTAAGTGTATGATTAGAAATTGTCAATCAAAGTTTGTTTTTTCATTTACCATATCTGTACGCTCTAACATTTTCTATCACTGCCCTGATACTCCCTCACCATCCGGGAGAACAATCTAATCAAAGGAGGAGAATAATCTCCTGCACACTGTCTGACTTGCAAAATATATATGTATTTGCGACGTTTCGGTACTAGACCCTCCATAAATGTTGCAAATACATATGTTTCTTGCGAGTTAGACAGAGTGAGGGAGTTTATTTGCAACCTCACCATCCAACAGTTCTTCCCCACCTGAACACCTGCCCCTCAATCAGTAAGCTAGTATATATATATATATATATATATATATACACCAGCAGCTCACTTCTGCCACATTGTTTATTTTGCTTTGAAACCTGGTTCTGTCTTCTATTAATCCCAGATGATTGTTTAGGTTTGATTCCCTGCCTGCTCTCTGGACTGATAACCTGTCGCCGACCCTTTTTCTGAACTAAGTAAACAGTTAATTCCCTTTTTTTTGTTTTCTATGTTCAACTATTGCTTTTTAACTCACCTGTCCTACTTTAGGCTGCGTGCAACAGTTACCACATTTGTTAAACGTTAGGGTTGACACGATCCCTAAAGGTTTGTGTGCAGCTCCTCTGTTCCGAACAATTTCTCCTCATAATGCATGGGCTTCGGGATGATGGCCAGCCCACTGGGTGTAGTCCTTTTTCAAACCAATGTTTGCACATGAGTCAATCCAGATCTCTGGAGCGTGACATGATGGCTGTCTGGCTTTGTGAGATTTGTCACTGTCCAATGAAAAGCATGTGTCTCCATGTTGAGTGATTTTCATGCTTTCAGATCCTCGCATGCCAACTCCTAGGATTACAAATGCCTTTTAACAACGCAACAGATTGCTTTACCGATGCTTTGTCACCAAATGTACTTAGATTCTTCGTTGCACAGTTGCATTTTTTCACTGGTCGCCAACAGAATATGTGTACAAGCGGAGCAAATAATTGCTGTGAGTGACAGCAATCGTAGAATGCAGTAAAAATAATACGTATCCAGTCTGTAGTACCGCGTCTTGGTCCCCCCACTCCAAAAAGAAAACGTTTGACCACTGAATGTTAGCCGATCCAAGCACGATGTCTCTACTGCACCGAAGGCTTGCGTCTCTTCGCCTCGAAAAAGTTTTGTTCTTTGTTTTTAAGTGACCTGACATGTGTCACTGTTCATTTAGATGATTAGAAAAACATAAAAAAACGATCAAACTCCAGTGTAGCTTACCTCAATATAACACTACATCATTTACTTTTGGCCAGTTATCTGTGGGAATAAGAAATGCATACTACGATAAATGTCAAAACGGACCCAAAGCACATCGCTGACAGAGAACGTGTTTTCGCGTGGAACACTGACAAGAAGCAGTGAGGAGGAGAAGGAGGCATGAAATGAAGAAGAGAAAAATAAGGACCACTTAAACACAGACATCAGTGCACAGGAGGCGGACATGACAAGGACATGGGAAACACATTCCTCCACACCCGAGCACACACACTTTCACTTTTGTGCTCAACTATTTTCCCGTAAACATCACTCTCTCTCTCTGTCTCTCTCTCTCTGTCTCTCTCTCTCTGTCTCTC
>CALSCE010009347.1:2826304-2843741 GCA_943593645.1 Bovichtus variegatus | reverse complement strand
GTGTGTGTGTGTGTGTGTGTGTGTGTGTGTGTGTGTGTGTGTGTGTGTGTGTGTGTGTGTGCGTGTGTATTTAAGGTCTGATGTTAATAGGTCTCATTATGAACAACCTCTAATCAGTAAAAATAGCAACGTAGGTCAGTGTTTAGGCCGCTCACACATGCACGTAGTATGACACACACATTCTTCATGTTTCTCATGATCATTAAATTTCAAGGAACATATGTGTGTGTGATTACATGGGGCTGAGGTCTCTGAGGCCACTTAAGCCCCTTGGTCATAGAGGGCCTCCACACACACGCACACACACACGCACACACTTGGAGTGAGTTCATTGCAGAGAGAGTGACAGGTTCAGGAAATGAAACACACCTCAGATTACAGCTACATAACATTAACTCACATTTAAAACATGTGGCTTTGCATGACTCGCCCTCTCCATCAGAGCCGTGTGTTTCTTGATTGAAACCTTTCCTTCGTCTGTCGGTCGCTTTAGACACAAACAGCAGAGTGAAAGAGTCGCTGTGAGAACACCCAGGACATTCACTTTAGCTTGAATTCTAAAGTTTCTCCTCATTATTTGTGCCGATCTTGTAGTTCCTCCTCTTCACATTCTTCTTGTTAGTCCCTGCACACACTCAGCATAGTAGGAGATATCAAGGCTCTGTTTCCCCTCGCTTCAGAAGAAGCCATCTGCTGCTGTTTAATATTAAAATCAAGTTTCAGAGTTAAGAACACTCACACACACACACAGTTTCTGTTCAGTTTTTTTTCATGTCAACACATGCATCCAGTTGCTCTTTGCTGGCTGTCAATCACCCAACATTACAAAAGGAGTTCTCCACCAGGAAATCGTCTTTAAAAATGTTATTTTGCCTCACAAACTTTATTGCTACATCCATGCAGTGTTTGAAGTGAAAGATAAAAGGTGTCAACTGCACAGCATACAGCCTTTAGGAGTACGGAGTGTTTATGGCTGGTTTACTGTGATGAATGAACTATAAGGTCTTTGCACAAAAAGTCCGGATTTTTCGCATTCTTTTTCTTTTTTTTAAATCCATCATTTGATAAAAATCGTCAGAAACTGCACACTGGGTGAGATGAGTTTTATTATTTTATCTGTAATATGAAACACAATGATTGACTGGCTACTGGCTGAGCGTGCAGCTAGCAGCTAGCGGTGCTAACACTAGCGGTGCTAGCAGCGTAGACAGTATATAGAACTTCTTCCAGTGCACGAACAACTACAAAGTTATTTTGTATTTATTCTGTTGCTGGACTAATTATAGCAGGGCTCCTGTTCTTTTCTGAGGGTTGCTATTCTTGACCAAATCTGACAGTTATTGAGTCTAAAAACTGTTGAAGGCACTTTTCAAAATTCCAGAAATACAAACACACTGTGAGTTTCTTCGTCGTAAAGCACAAGATCAAAATGCTGAGAAACATAAGTCCTATCAGCAGACACTGTCTCTCCGAAATCAAAGTTTTTCCCCAGCAGCTGTGCAGCTTAATGAAGTCTCACATTACAGCTCAAAGTATTGGAGGAGAGCAGCACCGGTGTGCCTCCTCTCTTGGCTTGTGAGGAAGAAAACAAAATGAAAGACTTGAATCTGATAGAATAACAACATCCTTGAAAGTCATCAATCAGCGGTGGTACGCAGATAGAACTAATAGAACACAGATTGTGGAAGAAATGGAAAGAGTTGTGGATACTTCAGTACAGCTAGAACAATTCAAACATCCAGCCGTGGATCACTTTTTGTTGACAGTGGTGAAAATGGATTCCAATAATGACAAACTTCCATACTGGAGAAAACCACTCGTACTGCGTAATCCACTCCTCCGCCAGTCATCTGTATACTCAGTATGTTCTTGTACATTTTTTGCTTGAATTTTGTCAAAGAGCATGCTTTCATCCTGGTTTACATGCATGACCATGCAGCTCAGTCACTGATTGTACTGTAAACTAGACACAGTTGTAAACGGGCCAAACTGGCTCTAAACGACACCAACATTCTTCTTTGAACCACAAAACTAATCATAAATCATCACTGGAGTTACTGACTAACGTACAAAACAGTAACATTATAATTTTTTAAACACTGGCAGAAAATCATCAGATAATAGCTTACTTACAAAAATGGATTTTAAGTGTTTTGAAATGAAGCCCTTCAGCTGTGGTGGGATACCTCCAGCACTGAGTCTGGGATCAAATCCAACCTGTTTTTTCTTCTCCCTAATTTGAACAGGCACATTTATATTCTGGTAATAGCTGGCACGCTGGCCTGGATTGGCTTGCAATCTCATTATTTTTGATGAACACTTACACACGTATCTAACACACACACTCTCTCCCTCTTTCAGACGTCACATGCAGCCTTCCTACACCTGAATGGACTTGTTGCTACATCCCTATCTAGCCGAATGCACCTTAACAGCGCTGAGATGCATTTTCCCATAATGCGCTTTTTCTAAACAAACTCCTTGAAAGCTACTTGTGGGGGAGCAGAGAACATTTAGTATTTATTCTAAATGGATGACGCCTACAACCCCAGAGTGAAAATAAACCACCAGGTGATCTGTATGTAAAACTGTGAATAACTATAAGTAAAGTAGGAGGAAATGAGATTCTGAAACCTTTGAATGTTTAAGCCTTTTAGAGTAAACAGCAACCTTTCCTGAGACAAATCTGACTTGTGCTTTTTTTCAACATGTAAATGAAGTGTGCTACGGCAAAGCAAGTTTATCGGCGTAAAACTGTGAAGGATGAGGCTGAACACGACGACAAGAAACAACACGGCCGATTAGAAAAGAAAATCGTGAAGGAGGAACGCAGCAATGTGTCGAAGTGCGTGTGTATGCGTGTGCGTGTGTGAATATGTGAGAAGATGAGAGGATTATCGACACACGGCTAATCTCTTTATTCCACTCAAATCTACATCGCCTTAAAAAAAACTCCCTAACGCACTCAGCGTGACCGCACACACACACACAAGTGCATGATCACCTTCATCACACAAGATGGAGGAAACACATGCTTACAGGTGTGAATGCAAGCAGACCACACAGGCAAAGAAAGAAACACACACACACACACATTTGCCTTGATGGAGGTGGACCTTCCACAAGGCAAATTTCGGCAGTTTTTCTGCGGCTTGTGCGCCTTGAGCTGCTCCATCTCTGCTCTGCAGAAGTTTAATTGATTAAATAAATAAGTAAAACAAAACTTTCCGTCACTTTCAGCCTGAACAGAGCCACTATAAAGACCTCGCGACCGCTTTAGCTTCACGTAAATGTGTTTCACTTTTAAACTTGCTTCATTTGAATTCTGTTTTGTTTTGCCTCCTTGGCTTCTTCTAACTGAGTGAAGGACATTTAGCGAGCTTTCAGAAACCTTCAGTAGGAAGACTCGTTTGGCTTTGTTCACTGAAAGCCGCCTGCAAATATAGCTTTTGTGTTCTTGCCACGAGTGTGTAACACGAGGTGGAGAAGGGCAGGGTTTCCTGCAGCGCTGTCACTGCGCCGAGCCTTGGCAGGGCGGTGGTAAATCACAGTAAATGTGGGGGAATGTATCGTGTCATAGTCAGCCCCTCAACCTTGTTAAAAAATAATTTGAGGTTAGAAAGATTTTATCACGTCAAAATTGATTCTTCTAAATGTTCTGTGTGTGTGTGTGTGTGTGTGTGTGTGTGGCTTACACACACACACACACACACTCCCACAGGCCCTCAGCTCAGTCTCCGCCTGCCTGAGGCCTCCAAATCACTTAAACCGTCCCTGTGCTTTCGACATCAAGATGATCCTGTTTATGTGAATGAGATTAGAGATATACTGGGTCACAGCACCAGAGATGACTTATTGCATTAATTCTATCAAATTAAAAGATATACACCATATGCATGAACATATGTACACTATTTCACCCACACTCACCAGAGAGAATAAAAACAATCTTCTCTTGCCGTCTCCTCTTTCTCCCAGAAAGTCCAGATTATGTATCATGACTCACTCTGATAATCAAGCTGTGTAATTATCAGCCTCCAGTCGTAATGTCTAATCTGACACTTTACGTCACAGCACATCTGCATATGCACATTCACATGAACACAGAAACTCTTCTTTTTTTATGCATTTTAATACCCCCCCCCTTCCTCTTCCTCGTCATGAGCACCTTTCATTGACTCCACATGCATTCTCCAAACAGCTCAACCCAAATCTAAATCTTCAATCTGAATTCATAGCTGGAAACAGTATTATTTCTGTCTTATCGCACGTTTAACTTCCCTTTATTGCAGCATTTATTTCATTATATATTGTGCTTTGTCACACCGCCACTCATGATTCTAATTAACTGATTTTAGTTCATTTATCATTTTCTCTATAATGGTAAAGGCTAAACTGTCAAATGGTAAGAAAGCACATTTGCAAATTCTTTGTTTTTCACCAACAATGAGTAATTGAAACCCAGTGTGTGCCAGTGTATGTGTTACACGTCATAAAATATGCTGCTGCACAAAATGCACTGCAGAAGAGCTGAAATAATTATTCTGAGTGCATTTACCCTCTATAGTTCCACCTATTCAGATCCATCAATGATTTTTGCATTTCTTTGCATTTTTCCTTTTGTTGCATCATGGCCCAGCATGCAGTATGATAACCAGTGCAACCAGTGCATACTGGTCAGTGGTGCAATGGGAACAGAGCAGAAGCCAATCCACCCAATACAAAGGCTACTATCATAAAATAGGTGACATATAAAGCAAAATAAATATTGCTTTTATTCTTATTATCATTATTGTTATCATTGCTGTTGTTATTATTCATTGAAACAATGAAAACATCAACAGTACGTTAACAAACAGCAGACTTCTCCTCTTAGATATGTTTGTACACATTTTTGTCAGATGAGATCTGCCCAAAACTGCAAAGCAATTAGAAATAACCTACATTTTTCCTTATGCAATTTTGCCACAATCAGCAGGCCCCTAAAGTCTCTGCAGCAGCAGCAGGATCTGTTTCCATCCCTTTGCTGACCCCTCGTGGAGAAAAGTCTGTCAGTACAATCTGTGCATCTGATGCCCAGTAGAGCTTCTCTGTACACTTTCTCCACTTGTAGTATAACATAGTAATTAGTTTGTGTTAATTGATTAAGTACAAAGGTGATTTTATGAAATGCACCATATAAGTATATTACATTAGAATACAGTAAAGTCCTTAAAACCAGGTTTTATCTCAGGACAGGGCCTGAAGATTCAGTAATAATACAGCTGCCTGTTAATCTGGCCTTGATAACAGTAAGTCCAGTAAGACTTTGGAGAGACCATGAAGGACACTGCAGCTGTCTCTACTAAGAGCAGGAATAATGTTGTACTTACATGATTAAGATAGCAGAAAGGTCAGAGGACCACCGGTTGCGTTGTCATGGCTCTCTGTCCACAGGCGTCCCTGCTCCCTGTGGTCTCTCCCTGCAGGACAGCTGAGGTGAGAGCAACCAGGGGAATATTGTGCTCGCCTGGTTTGACTGGAGCTGCCTGTCTCTATTTCTGCATCATATAACATCCTCATAGTCCACAAAATAGTGTCTTTATTTTCACTTAAGTTAAATATTGCTTGGTTAAATATAAACAGGTTTGAATTGATTGGGTGATCTGGGTCGTGACAGAGTCTGCAGCTGCATGACATAACGTTTTCTTCGAAGGAGGAAGAAGAAGTAGACACATGACACATGAATGCATCACCCATTCTGAAATGCACAATTATGCATAATGAGTACATTTACTTTGGTACTTTAAATATATGTTGGTGTGTTGATGACTTTTACTTGTAACAGAGTGTTTTTCCACTGTAATATTTATTTTACTTTCTATTTTTATCCTCCAGAATAGGAAAAACACATAAAATAAACCTGAAATGTGATGTACATAGCTCAAGCATGCTTTTTAAGAATGATCATTTTAGGGATTATCTTATCATGTGGCTCTTGGTGGCCTGAGGCTGGGTCATGTGGTCTGAAAACCCACATATGGTCGTGGACTTAAACAGAAAGACAGAAAGGTGGAGCTTCTTGAAGAAGTTCGGTTATTTCTGTCTGTCCGCCTGCTGTCGGGCTGATGACCTCTAACTGTGCAGGGTTCAGCACCGCAGGACATCACTCATGATGTCACAGCTTCTGGAAGTTCAAAGGTCACTCTCTGACCTCACAGGAAACCTGGAAGACAGACACTCACCCCTTCTGTCACACACACACACACACACACACACAAAATGCTGAACTGGAGGGCAATCAGATGTTATCAGACATTACCATTGAGCTTGTCTGAGACCTGGAGGCAGAAACATGCAGTCGAGTGTGTGAACCCAGCCACATATCAGACCTGAAAACAGATTTCAAGGGATTTTCTCAGAGACTGAGGCTGCGTTACTTTGTTGTCTTTAATTTTAGGGAACTTTCTAACTTGTAAAATATGAAAATTATTTCAAATGGAGAGAATGCTTCAGCAACATATGTTAAAGTCATGTGTGAGGCAGAGAGGGTTAACAATAAATGTGTCAATAAACACATTTCAAGTACAATTTTGTGGAGTCAGAATTGTTGTAAAAACAATACATTTTACACAAGTATGATTATATTTGGTCGTTTTTTAGAAAATATATTATACTGTTGACTTTCATCCCGGCAAGTAAGTTTTCACTAATGTCTGCAAGTTTCAGTTCGATGTGTAAACGAAAAAAAATTCTCTACACAGCAAGACAGAAAAATGTATATGATTAATAATAATTTTTAAAAAATCAATTCAATCTTAAAATCCTTGGTGATGACATAATTTAGCTAAAAATATATTTCAAAGAAACAATTTGAGAGTATGCTTCCAGCATTTCCATATATATATATATATATATATATATAAAAAAGATAATTACCCAAAAAATATTTATCTTTCCCTTTATAATTGGTGTAACTTGTTTAATTATTATAAACACTAAAACCTGAAACAAGATGCTCAATGCTTAACTTTATATTGGGGGGAAAATAAACAACCAGAAATGCGTAGTTTAATTTAATGACTTTTATTTTGTAGGCACTTTCAATTCACACAAAGAAAACAATGGTGGAAAAAAATAAGGATACATTCAAATCCTCTTCATCATTATGTTCATGTCCTTTTTTTGTACAGAAGAAAAGCAACCCTGCCTCATATTTCTTACAAGCTTCTTAAGTTCCAGGAAGAAAGAAAAAGAAAAACACATAGTTCAAGTGGAGTCTCGTGTCACACAGCTGTGAAGTCCAACCTCTCTGAGAGTCTGAGATATTTGTAAATTATGATACATGTCGGTGTAGACAGTTCCTGTGTAACAGAGCGGAAACAATGACAAACATTAAGAACACATAAATGAAGTCCAAGCCTTTGTTGGGAAGCATCCACCCTGGACCATCTGCAGCTGACCCTGACTTCTGACCTCCATCTGGTGCCATCAGCAGGATTCTTATTTAATTCCCATAACGCTAGAAATGTGAAGGCTCTGTGGACTCATCCAGTGGCTTACTGAAGCCGTTCAATGGAAAGAGTTATGCAGATCAGAAAGTGTGTTCTCATAAACGTCATTATTTATTCCGTGTTTAACTTGGAAACATCTTTTCAGATGGTATACATGTGTCAGTACCCTAAAGAAGGATATTTACTGTACCTTTAGGGTACTTTAAGGTATCTCTATATATGTGCAGTGGACACATATTATTATCCCTATTAGCAACATACATCAATGTACGACGCAAAAGGGAGAATGAAAAACAAGAATCACAAAGGGACACGTATGTGAATATAAGTTTTTAGCTTCTCAGTGCTACAGTGAGGGAATGAGAGAGGGGGGGCTGAATGTACAAGATGAGATGATACAGACAGGATTCCTCCCTTCAAGAGCTCTTGTCCTCAAAGTAGGTCTGTTCGATGCGCCTGCAGAAGGACAGCAGGTTGCTGTAGCTCTTGATCCTCTCTGCGAGCTCAGTGCTGGTCAGTCTGGTGGTCAGGATGGTGAAGAGGTGACCAAACACCAGCGCATCCAGTTCTGTAGGCCTACAACACACACACACACACACACACACACACACTTAGTGTCTTACTGCTGAAATCGACCATTCAACTGAAGATTTGTACTTTACTTTTAGTCGTGTGGTAGGCAAAGTCTCATTTTCTGACCTGAGTGGCAAGTAAAGATATTGTTATAATGCACAACGTGTTTTTAAATGAACATACTGGTCATCTCTGCTCAGACTGTGAAACTTTCTCGCTTCTACCAATCATTTTATCCACTTCTTTCACGCAGCTTTGAATGAGAAATCCGAATTGAAAGATGAAAAATTGCCAAGACAATAACGTAGAGTACATTACAAAAAAAAAGAGTTTTTTTTATCATTCTTTAAAGAAATTAATACATACAAAATGTTCCAAGGAGGTACAAAAAGAAGAGCATTGGGAGGTCATAACGGTGTTACACCACAGGGTGGTGCTAAAGAAAAAGCTGGCAGATGCTTCAAAACACTGGTTTCATTTTTGGCTTTGACCTCAATATGATCAGCTACAGAGCAGAATCTGCAGAGACGTGATGAAGAGCACCTGCTCTATATATGCCACTGAATACTAAGTTATGCTATAGCTGTTCTGTTACTCAGCTGCTGTGACAGACAGAGAAAAACAACACACACACACACACACACACACACACACACACACATACGTACTGTTTATTAAAGAAGTATGGTTGTGTCCCCAGCCTCTGGGAGAGAGCCTGGCAGCACTGAGTCACGTCCTCATACACCTGAAACAGACCACAAGATGTTTTAAATCAGATTTTTTGTTTTGTTTTTTGATGTAAAGTATGTAAAACATCAGACATTCATGGAGGTGGCTCTTGCTAACCTGCTCCAGGGTTTTCCCTCCCCAGCCGATGGCGTTCATCTTCCTGCGAATCTCCCACTGCTTATGATAGGCGAGGATGTTACTGAGAGGCCACGAGTAAGGACTGCTGTACCTGGGACGGGAGATCTACACAAAACACAGACGCGAGTAAGAAGCAATGAATAATCACCGTCGCGTCTTTTTTTAATTTAAAGACGAGTGTACACACCTCAGCAGCTGTAGCGTCATCACACCACTGGATGTACAACTGCAGAAAGGAGGAGACTTCAATGAGAAGATATTTCCCAAGAATATTGAGAATTACAACAACTACTGTCCGTATATTGTTTCAGGTGTGTGTTTTGTTGGCTGGCAGTGAGAGTGTGTGTGTGTGTGTGTGTGTACCTCAGCAGTAAGCAGCATGTTGTTGACGAGCTCCATGTACGCTTTCATTTCAGCTCTCTGAACATCGTCTAATCCATCGCTCAGAGAATTACCCTGAGAACCCAAAACACACAAAGAGGAAATGAATTAAATGAATCTTATTTTTCTAACAAATAGAACATAATAATAATCTACAAGAGATCTCCTAACATGAGGGATATTTATGACAACTTCAGGTAATAAAATATGTCTCTGAGGGCTAAGCAAGCTGTGAGAAAAATAAATAACTTTGATATCCGTGTTACACACCTTAGCTTTGGTGAACTGCACTATTGGCCCCAGTTCTGACACCACCTGGTTCCCTACGTGGATAAAGGGAATCTTACCTGCAGAGATACGTAAAAAAAAGAGGGAGGGAGAGGAAAGCAGACAGTTAAAAATAATGACATGTCACTTTTGAAAGAGCAACTTCAACACCTAGAAACACAAAACCCAAAAAGATCGAGAGCACAGCAGTGAAGTCTTATCCAGACAAAACTGTTTCAACTGAATGTAGACACCATCTGGACACAAAGACGTGGGACAGACTAGTCCACAAAGACTGAGAGGTGCATAGGAGTTTTAACACTGAACTTCCATTAAAAGACAAGCTGGATAGCTAACCAGCTACAGGATAGACATATTGATATCTTAACTTAAGTATAATGTAGGTTACAAAGCACAGCAAATAAGTACATAATAAACTTAAACACAAGGATAGCATCTGTTTCACATTAAGTTAATGTTTGTGTAAACAGCATGTGTACTAACCAGAGGGTGACATGTATTCAGCATTTGCTCTGCAAACCACCTGCACTGGTAGACTGCACATCCTGAGGTAGGCCTGTACAGACAAACAGGACAGGGTCCATTAGTGCTCATGTGTAAAATAACATTTTACATAACAATAACAACTCTACAGAGAGGTCTCATGCATGCAGAAACAACCCTCCCCGCAAAATATGCTGATACACACATGCAGATATATTTGTTGAGAAAACACACACACACACACACACACACGCACACACGCACAAACACACAAACACACAAACACACACACACACACACACACACACACACACACACACACACACACACACACACACACACACACACACACACACACACACACACTTTCACCTGAACAGCAAGAGATGAGGCGCAGTCTGACAGCAGAATCTGATCCTCTGTAAGAACACCACCAAAGTAATGTAAAAACTACAGTAATAACTAGATCTGGTGCAATGACTACATTTATTCTAATACAATTATTACATTCTTACTAGTGAAATAATTACATGTATTCTAGTACAATAATAACATTTATTCTGGTGCAATAATTCCATTATACCATTGCAATAATAACATTGTTACTAGTGCAATAATTCCATTTATTGCAGGGCAAAAAATACATTCATATTAGTACAACATGTATTGTAATGCAATAAATACTTTACACATTTTTGTAGTGTTTCTCCTGTGTCTTTTAATTGCACTGATCAGGAGAAGCGCTCGTTCTATTCTGTACAATGACAATAAAGGCTTTCTATTTCTATTATTTCTATTTCTAATAGCCACACCTCTATAGCAACAATTCATACTGGTTTTTTTTTCATCTCAGACAAACACTGACTCACCCTTCAGTGGTTGGTACAAGGTGGCAGATTCAGGCCAAGGCTCAGCAGCTGTCAATGTCAAAAACAGACGCACATAAATAGAGAGACTGACAATTATAATGTGATACGTTAGCTTATCAAACTGTTATATTACTGGTGAGTTCAACACTTAATATCTTCATATGTAACTGTGTAATACATACAAAAACGTCACGTTCATTAACAATCTAACGATACGCTAACAGACACGCCACATAGACACTATACTGTGTATTTACTGTATATACCCATGTTTAGCTTAGCTTAGATGCCGGTGCATTTCACCCCTTAGACGTTAATAAACGTGCTAATTGGACGAATGTTGAAACTGAAAACCCTTCAGAAGTCAGGGAAACATCCCATAAACAGTTCAGGAGGTTTCACGCCAATGCCAGGGGTGTGTAAAGTAACAAAAACACGATTTACGCCCATGTAGTGTCCGTCATTTTCATTCAACTCTATACAACCAATGTAAAATCCAAGATGGCGCATTATTTCTTCCTCTCAGAATGTAGTGCTGCTCTGTAGCACTGCGCTCACTGCTGCCGCCGGTGGCTGGAGGTTGTATTACAACAGCCTGTGGTTCTAAACGGTTCTAAATCATTAGTGTTGCAGTACAGCAATCCGGCCACCAGTGGCAGCCGGGAGACCGACAGCGCTGAGCAGCACCCCGTTTCATCGAGGAAGATGTTATTCGCCATCTTGGCTCTTACGTTAGTGGTTGACATTATTATTTAGCCGCACTTCGTTAGAGTAAATCGTGCTTTTGTAGCTCGGCACAAGGCTGTCATCGACGTGAATCCACCTGAACTATTCCTGCTTGAATTTGATGTCCTCCCTTGAGTATGTATTTTTTACAATACACTGATAAACAGCTTTATTAGCATTGTAAACCTAAAACAAAGCGCTGCCCAGATTTAGCAATGTAGGACACCTAACGTTAGCTTGTGTAACAGTCCTGTATGACAGCCAGGCTAACCAAGGTAGTCTTTACTACATAAACAGATGAAGGTGGACAAAGACAATGACATCGTTAGTTATAACTAACCAGTCCTGCTGCGTCAAAGACAATGGTCATTTATGTTTAACTAATGCTGGGCAGTAAACGTTAGCTGATGTTAGCTAGCTAAAGCTAGCTTAACAGACAATAATAGAAGCACTGGGCAAAGTCATAACATTACCTGCCATCTGCGACACAAAAGCCTCTGCCGCAAGGGACATTGTGATGCTGCAATGTCCTTATTTCTTAATAATACTAATTATAAAGACAGATGAGTTCAATTCCACTGCATGCAAGTTTAAGGGCAAGTGCTTGTTCTGCAGTCACCAACTGGTCCGGCCGCGATTAATGTCCCGAAGAGTAAATGTAACTCTTTTATTTAGTTCCGTTTTGCGCATGAGCTGGAGAAGAAAACTGTCTGCTGTAGTCACTGTAAATGCAACTGTGTGGAATATGAATACCATATTCTCTGTCATAGTAATATTTGCCTACAGTCTGTGGTATGGTGACAATGTATACAGGCGGACGAGATAACAGGAAAACAAACATAATAGAGTCCAATACTACACTACCGCGAATTTGAGCCTGAAAATGGTTATATTTTTAAAAGAGTTTTGACACCGTCTCAACTGAACATTGTCAGCTTTGCAAACAGTAGTGTGTATTGCGTGTTTGTTTTCATAATGATGCTCAGTTGTTTATTGTATTATCAATTCTTGAAATCTATTTCAATTAATGTCAAATCAGAATACATCCCACGTGTTTCTAATCCAGGAGACTGTAGAACTAATCACAGATATGTATTTAGTTGTTCCCCTAACTGAGCAAATGTCAAACTGATCTGACCCGAGTCTAACAAATTGAGCTCTTCACACTTGTGTTTGTGTATTTCTCTTCCAGCCTGCAGTGATCTGTGCAACCAGCAGGTGGCGTCCCTGCTTCACTCCAGTCAGACTGCAGAGAGGCAGGTCGGTGTGATACACAGCAGCCTACATTCACAACGTCCACCAAGCCCAAACACATGCATCTCCATTACAAAATATGACCAGAGCAGTTTACAATACAAAGAGTACAATGAAACATTGCCTTATAGTTTGAACACTGGCAATCTCCACATGCAAGGTTATCAAGATAATTGATATTATTTGTTGTCCATTTCGATTTGAACAGAATGCAATATATATATATATAATAATTATAATAATAATAGTGAAACAAGCATAAAGGTCTTTACCGTTTCTGTGATTTTAAAGGCTATCACAAAATATATAATCAACTATACGCACACCATTTTCGGTGTAATTGATGCCATGTCTGTAGTTGTTAAGTGGTTTACTGGATTTCCTACAGCAGAGCAAAACAATTGAAGTATCCATCAGTTCTCTGCGGCTACTGTCTCCCATTGCAGACATGTAGACCATCAGTGAATATCTGGACCTTTGGCCTGACTGGATCTCCAGCATGTGATTTATATTCCATGTTGTCTCCACCGTTGTGCCTTTCCTGCATATTTAACTCGACTCGACCGGAAGCCACCAATTAATGGCTCTCGGCGCTCATTTCCCTTCATCCCACCCATGATCTCACCACACACACACACGCACGCACGCACGCACACACAGATGTTTTCTTTTGACGGAAGTAGCCCTTCGCTGTGCGTAAACAATGCGTAAAAGGAGTATATAAGTCAAAAATACTTATACACGAGCCTCCTAATGGCTAAGAATACTTTTAAAACATATGAAGATGCTAATAGCCTTTGTGTAATGCTATAATGTATGTCTACCATGTATAATGCTTAGCCTTTTAGGCTACTACATCGTTGCCTTGGTTTAAGACGGCAGTTAAAGCAAACTGTCGCTCTAAAGATTAAACGTTGATCCGCCGCATAACTCTGAGCACATTTTAAATCCTCACATTTAAAAAGCTTCAAGGATGTCAGGGAGTAGATATTTATCTTGGCTCACCTCAGATGGCCTGACGTTCCGTTTAATTAGTATTGCAATAAAGAGCCTCTATGTTACACAGGACCGCTCTATGAAAGTTTATATAAAAATGTCTTCACTTTTCTCACATATATTTGTGTTTTGACATTTAAATAAGATATATATATTTTATCCATAGATGTTAGATTCTTTGTTTGAGCAAAAGATGAAGATGAATTCGTCTTTCATTCATAAAACATGTTCGGGGTAATGTCTACGTCACTTCCGTTGATCCTCTCTCCAACTCTCCAACATAGAAAAAGTTATCTATCGCCCCTTAAATACGACCACAGCATGCACATATGGTGTGTGTGTGTGTGTGTGTGTGTGTGTGTGTGTGTGTGTGTGTGTGTAAGAAATATTCGCAGTTTTGCAGTTTGAAACGCTTTTTTTATTTGTTATCATCTAAGTATTTTATCAAAACATTTCCACATATAAAATTCTTACACGAACAGTTTTTCTTCTCTTTTTTTTCAAAGATGAACAACATACAAAATAGAACAGAGACGCTTGCTAAGAATAAAATATGCTTCTAAATAATACAAATAAAAATAAGTACTGGCGCAGGCTAATAGAAAACAATAGCATATTAAACTGGAACCGAAGAGAGAACATATTCTTTGAAAACGCAACATTTTAAGAGATGAATTATTTTAAACCTCTCGGTGCTAAATCAAACAACAAAAGTTTCAGAAAGTTATGTTTGTGAAAACCCTGTAACCCTGAGAAAATACGTTGGATTTACAGTCAGCGTCGTGCATTAAAAACCTCCAATGTCTTCCTTTATGTTGCTGTGCGTAGACCTACAACTGTAGGACTTTTCCCCTAAATTAAAATGTTTATTCACCTTTGGAGATAATCTTCACGATATGGCTATTTATCCTACAAAATATGCGTTGTTTTTGGATGCTCTTCTATGTACAAAATAAAAGCTAAAACATTATTTGACCAACTTTTCTGCAAGTCAGCCGCCAAGCAATTTGGCGTTTCTGGTCTTCTGTTTATTATTTTTGCCCCTTTAAGCGCCAGTTTGTGGGAACAACATTTTGGTAATGTGCATATTCATAAGTTAGGCTATTTTTTAGGTAGCTATTATAAAACCCTGTATTATGTTTACCCTGTAGAAATAAAACCCTGTTTTCTCCAAAAGACACAATTCTTTCCAACCAGGCACCGTGCGACCTAAATATCGGATGTCTAAAAATATCTAATTTCACCAGAGATATCAGACCATCTACAACCTTTAAGTTTACCTAAATTTAAGACTCAAAACATCCATAAGTGAATTAAATATCAGACTAAAACTGGATGCAACCTCTACACAACAGACATATTTATAAACACTTTAAAGTAAAAGTTAAAATATAAGGCAACACACATTAGCGAATTTGTAAAGCCCTATACAGGCCAATAGATGTATAGCCTGCACTTTTAAACGTGTTTAGAATTGCTTCAGTCACCATGGATCCATTTAGCATCATGAGTTTTGGAGAGTGGAGGTGCGAGCATGGCTGCTCTGCCTCTGTTTTCACAGCGTTATCACCGCCTTCACGTTAGTGTCGCTGCCGCTGCTGGTACTGTTGTTATTGTTGTCCGTGGCTTTCTTGTTTTTGCTCCTTCCTTTGGTGTTCGGCAGCTTGTTGTCTTTCTTCCAGCGCATGCGCCGGTTCTGGAACCACACCTTCACCTGCCGCTCGGACAGGCTGAGCGCGTGAGCCACCTCGACACGGCGGCGGCGCGTGAGGTAGCGACTGAAATGGAACTCCTTCTCGAGCTCCAGGACCTGCTGGCGCGTGTAGGCCGTCCGTAGTCGCTTTGGCTCCGGGCCCACGTGGTTCGGATTAACTGTAAAAAAAAAAATTATAATAATTTAAATAAAAACAGGGGAAAATAATTAAAGGAAGATCATTTTAAATTTTACTTTATTTTGACTAACTCGTTTTATGTTATGTTCAACCATCAATATTAGTATTATTGTTATAAGGCGTACACACTAAATTAAGCTAAATAATAAAACAAAAAATGAAAAGGTATCAGCATGCAGACTAGCATTTATATTGAACAGTATTGCAGATATCATCATGTCGTCATCTTTAGTGTTCATCTTCATTTGTGGTTGACTGGGAGGAGGTCCAACAAACGATTTTTACTTTTAACTTGCAGCCTTTTAATCAACCGCAGCATGCACCCACACACACACACACACACACACACACACGCATACACACACGCACAGACACACACACTCAGGCGCTGTGGCAGGGCCATAAAACTTTATAGGGGTTGTAATTCTCCCTGACTCTCACTGAGATCATAAATAACTCGACAACAAAAACGGTGCTCACAAATGGACAAAACACTAGAAAGAAAGAACGAAAGGAAGGAAGAAAGGAAGGAAGAAGAAGAAAGTTCTTCTGGTAGACAAAAAAAAACGTAAACATGGGAATCAGGCAAACTGAAGTGATACAGAAATGATATTGCGAGAGAGATAATTAGAGATAGAAAGATGAAAATATCCAGGTTTTCTCACCATGAGCGATGTGCACTTTCTTCATCCACGGGTAGACAACAATAGGCGCCTTGTCTTTCCCCTGGCAGGCCGTTTTCCTCTGCACCTGAGCGGGCTTTGCACAGGTCATCCAGGCCTGGCACTGCAGGTCCCCTACGGAGATCCTCGACTCCTTCCCGGTAGCATCTGTCTCCCTGTATCCGCGGAAGGGCGCACCTTGGTGCTGCGAGTGGTCCTCTCCATCCTCCCGACGGTGCCCCTGCAAAGAGTGATAGCCGGTTTGTTGTGGTGTGTATGGAGGCGGAGGGGGCTGCATGGACTGATAACCCCCTCCATAACTACCACTGTCCTGAGGGTTGTTGTAATACCCCCCTTGGTCACTAAAATTACTGTAATCTTCTTCACAAGGCGGAAACTGCGGCTCAGCATATTTACAGCTCACCACGTAGGAGTCCATGATTGATTTATAGCGAGGCTGGTTGGAGAATACTAATTTTTCTTTCTCTCCCCTCTCTCTGTCTCTTTTTCCCCCTCTGGCATCAAGCCATCCTGCGGCTGTCAAATAGACGGACGGCCGCGCGGGGCACGTGACCCTGTGGCCAGCCAATGAGAGAGGGCACTTCGGGTTGTTTATGTCAGACGTAATGGGATAATTTGAAGTTTAAAAAAAAAAAAAATGTTCATTATAGGACTAATGAAGTTTTACTGGCGCGGAAAAAAAATGGTTAAGAATAGATGTTTGTGGACTTTGATAAATAACGTTAAGAATCCTACAGACCTGACATGTGAAGACTAATTATTACTTAAAGAAACAATTAGATAGATTTGAGTGATTCTTATCGATTTATGTATCTATCCATCCATCCATTTATCTATTTATTTATCTATCTATTTATCTATTTATGTATTTATGTATTTATTCATCTATCTATCTATCTATCTATCTATCTATCTATCTATCTATCTATCTA
>CALSCE010009347.1:2794477-2826294 GCA_943593645.1 Bovichtus variegatus | reverse complement strand
CTATCTATCTATCTATCTATCTATCTATCTATCTATCTATCTATCTAATCGTGTGTCTTTATCTGCCCCCTCCCCACCCCCTCCCACACACAGCACCTATTGAAAACGCACGGACTGTAGATTTATGACTTTTAGCTGACTGACTTTTACCCCCACACAGATGGCCGGAGCTGAAAAATTAATCTCGCCCATATTGAATGACGGCGGGGCCATATTTGGCCTTGTGGCGAGTCAAAAGGTGGACAACAAAACATGGCCGGTCAGAAAGGCCTCCAATAAAAGAAAGAGATAAAAGGTTCCCAGACAGTGACTAGTAGTTGGCTTTGTTAGGCCGGGGTCAGCCCGAGGTGTCCCGTTCACCACCAACAGCCTTTTAAATGCATCGCTTGGCTTAAAAAATGATGCGAAAGCCATCTGAACGAGAGAGAGACGCGACAGGGCTGAAAAATGAAAGCGAATTACGCGGAATCTTGAATCGAGACACGTGAAAGAGATAAGTGAGAATATGCTAAATTGAAGCCCTCACACGGAGAAGACGTCACATAACGAGGCTGCTTGTATTCCGCGCGCAAGACATGCGTGAATATTTTTGCTTTCGCTAAAATAAACTCGTTTTTTTTTTTGTTTTCTCTCCCAAAATGCTGAATCACAAACGTCAGGCTCTAAAATAATAAGTTTTTGCAGTTAGTGGTAGAGCATAAGTCCGTGTTGTTGCTCTCTAAGGATGCTCAGCCTAAAGGTCTGATGCTTGGCCAAAACCTCTTTCATAAGTCCTGCGATTTCATAAATCCTTCTCCTGCCTAATACACCCTGTGATACTCTAATAAAGCAAGGAGGAAGACAATGATTTTGCTTGGCTGAGGCATTAAAGGAGCTCCATCGGAGGGTGTAAATGGTTTGAAGATGTTGGCATGGCTGACAGAGTACAAGTGAACCAAAGATTATATGAGCTTAATATATCTGATGTAATGAGTCGTTTGTTCAGCAGCTCATAATGACTGATAAGATACCAGACAGGCCATAAGGTGGCTAAATCTCACTTTTATGTCAGTTTGAACATTTTCTTTTTTTTTTTTACTTCTGTTTCACAGGCAGTGGTGGACTAGCTCAGCACATATGAAAACAAGATCTGGATGGTGAATGAGTCCCTTGATCCTCCTCAATAACTTCCACTGAGATGCTATTGAGCAAAGCACTTACACCATATTTTGCGATGGAAAGCATTAACCGCTCGTTTCATTTCACAGGATTTTCAGCCACTTATAAATTATTTTTCAATTTCAGACATTAAAGCGAGACAAAGCAGCATTTGTCATAACCCGGCCCGTGCATAATCACAAAGATGGGGAAAACGGACACGCAAATATCAACACATTTAGGTTATTTATTGTAGTGAAAGTTCAGATTTGAGGTGTGTTAGTCAGTGGCATCAGTAGT
The DNA here is from genome assembly GCA_943593645.1 of Bovichtus variegatus. Taxonomy (NCBI): domain Eukaryota; kingdom Metazoa; phylum Chordata; class Actinopteri; order Perciformes; family Bovichtidae; genus Bovichtus; species Bovichtus variegatus. The sequence goes on along the minus strand of CALSCE010009347.1, from coordinate 2,824,857 downwards.
GGACATGTGGATGTGTATATACAGTGAAGTGTAAGATGTTGGGAAGTAAAAAAAAACAAGAAATATGACATTTAGCTACAGCTCTTTATGAATAGTAGTGGGCTGCAGAAGTTACATCATTGAGGCAGCAAAGCACGTTGTGTTCAAGCTTTGTGCTGCAACCCAAATTGATTTCTTAATCAAGACTCATCTGAGCGGACTTTAATGCTACCAGGGAATTAGATCCAGTGGTGTAATCACATCGTACTTTGTGTAACTCGGCATGTGCAAACCATCCTGCTCAATTTGGGGATCCGTTTTGATGCAAACGGCAAACGTTGACATGACCTTACTTCCCCGTCACCTCATTGGAGCTGGTTGGTGCTTAACACAGACGACTGTCATACGTAGCCTCTAGGAAAGTCTAAATTGTAGAACGTGAAAGGCAGCAAAAGCCCTGTTAACGGTCATCCGTTTCTCATTGCTTTCCCCTTTGATTTTGATAGATGGTTAGTCATCGCCCATAGACTCCCCTAGAACCCAATCTGTGACTGAGGCAGCTCCACACACATTCGGTTCTACAGGGTATGTATAGGCGAAGGTTCGTCACGGCTCGCTGCTGATGACTTCTTCTTGTTGCTGAAAGAGATTTACACTTGCACGTTCTCACAGGGATTTTTTTTTTCTTTTGTTGTTTTTACTTTGACTCACCGTTGAACCTATACCTTCATTTTTAGACATGTTTCCTTTGTTCAACATGTGATGTCTCAGTGTCATTGTATAATTTATTGAGACCATTAGTGGTGCTTGTAGCATGTAGCTTTTTGACATCAATAACTCATTAAGGTACACCACATTAATTCTGATATATATGTGTAATTACTGTAAGCAAGCAAGACCGTTATCTAGAGGAGAGGCAGCCTCCGCAGCTCGCTGTGGACGAGGTGGACGTCGGGTTTGGTAAATCTGCATGAAATCTTCCTTGTTGCTCAGCAGGAGAGAGATTTACAGAATGAAATAGCAGGAGTGGCTGCTCTTGCACTGGAAAGGGAGCTAAAAGTTTGTCATAATGGCACATGGTGAATGGGCTTATGGACCGAATATAACTGATGTAATGAGTCGTTTGTTCAGAGCAGCTCATAATGACTGCCTGCAAATGACTGATTAGATACCAGACAGGCAATAAGGTGGCTAAATCTCACTTTTATGTCAGTTTGAACATTGTTTTACTTCTGTTTCATAGGCAGTGGTGGACTAGCTCAGCACATATGAAAACAAGATCTGGATGGTGAATGAGTCCCTTGATCCTCCTCAATAACTTCCACTGAGATGCTATTGAGCAAAGCACTTACACCATATTTTGCGATGGAAAGCATTAACCGCTTGTTTTAGGGGGGGAAAGCACATTTTTTAATTTCACAGGATTTTCAGCCACTTCTACAATAATTTAAAGGTTCAATTTCACACATTAAAGCAAGATAAAGCAACATTTGTCATAACCCGGCCTGTGCCTCATGATAAAAACGGGTAGCAGACTGGCGAATATTAACAAATTTAAGGTATTTTTTTTATTGTAGATCAGCAGGAGAGAGATTTACAGAATAAAATAGAGGGGTTGGCTGCTCTTTTACCGGAAAAGGAGCTAACAAGTCTTAACGGCACATGGTGTAACACTTGAAACACCAATGGAAGAATAAATGATTTAGCTATAATAAAGACCACAATGAACAACACCAGTGGATGAATGTATCCAAGACACAGTCTCACTTGTTTGTAATAACTGAAGTATATAGAGGTGCATGTAATGATGCTGAACATAATGCATCGTTCAGCTCACTTTCTAATGAGTATTTCACCTTGTTAATATCTTTACACCTATAGCTCTTTCATTTAGGTATATGCTTGTAATGGGCTGGAAAAAGTGCCATGAGTGTAAAAATAATGGTAAAAAACAGTGTAAATTAATGATATGCGTCGATCGAAGAGAAACCTGATACAGTTTGGCTTCATTTTGGTCGAACAAGCCTTTGTATATTTTGTTATTTTAAACATTGGATAAAAACCATGAATCAATCAAGGCTACAGCGGTTGATAAATCCACATGTTTCGCAACTTCACAAGCCACCGAGGGTATTTTGAGGGTAGAATAATGACAGTTGGTCACCTGCCAAAGTTGGTAAACAAGCCACCAGCTTCTTGATTACAAGCCACCAGCCGCAGTGCAAACGTGACCAGCATTGGGATGGTGGCTGATGGCGTGGACCTCAGATTGGACTAAAATGAAGATTGCAATGCTCGAAAGAGCGCGGCCTTGAGGGCAAGTCTAAAATTCTCATTTGGATCCCGCTGAAATACATTTATGAGGGTCCCCAGTCCCTAGAGATGTTTATGATTCAACGTCTGTCGTATGCCGGGCAGCGCCAAAGGCTACATATCCGAGGTTTAAATTAGAATCAGGTAATCTGCAATGTAAGGTCATTTTACCAATTTGAATGATATCATGTGGTTGGTATTGTTGTAATCATGGTTCTTGTCTCTTTGTACGCTGCTTTTGCTTAGGTACATATTAAGTAAAGGGTCAAATATATTATGTATTGATTTCTATCCCACTCTATTTATCAATGCCCATGCTCTAGTGAAGGCAACATTATCATCCATCGTGTTTTTCCATTCCCACACCTCATGTCTTTATTCACGAACGGTGATATATTATAAGGAATATCGCTGACATTTACTTGTATTTACTTGTAAAATGATCTAGGAGAGTCTGTGCATGTGTGTTGACTGTAAGTTTGGGTCCGGACACCATAGGGATGGCCTGTTTCCTTGCCTTGGGCAATTTTCTGTGCTCTGGCAGGGACTCATTTTTGCTGTTTACATTTACTAAATTCCCATGGCCATTTGAATGAGGGGCTGGTGAAAACTCTGGTCTGAACCATTTGTTACGAAAGCAAAAAGCTTGGGTTTCATGGAGTTAGGGGGTAAACTTTAGCAAGATTGGTTTCATGCAAGGTAAACACACACTAGTGTCAAAGCTGAGCTACACATTGCATCTTAACATTTTGAATGGATTTGGTTGAGTAATGAAACTGCAGCGTTTGGAGCATCTATCTGCAGATGAAAGTACAAATGGACAAACATCCATTCACTTCAGGACTATTAATCCATGCCTGGGCTAAAAAGGACTTTGACCTAAAACTTTCATTTTTCACGATGATTCCAGCCTAAACTCTCCTGCTGAATAGGGGTTTGAATACTGGAATCATTAGCTTGCACCTTTTGAATGGGTTCCCTAGCTCTGAACTTTGGCGGACTCCTTTTAGAGGCAACAACAACGACGGAGTGATGTTTCGGTTTTTGAAAGAGCATTCTTCTTTAAGAATGTAGCCTAGCTGCCATCAGGTCGCGAGAGGGTCAATCAGAATCGTTGACCGCTGGTTCACCGTTTCATTAGTCCTCGCGCTGGACAGGGCCAGGCAGGGGCTCGCGCTGGAGACCATCCAGAGTTCACGCGGCCTGCGGGAGTCGCGAGCCCATTGTTTCCCTGGTCTCTCTCCCTCTCTCTCTCTCTGGATGGATTATTGTTGTGCAAAGGCAGTTTGAAATTAAAGGGTTGACGTGTGAGAAACTTGGGTTTCAAAATAAAGTCCACGGATTTCCTTTGAACAGATGGGATTGTCAGAAATAGAGTAGATTTATTTATTTTATTTTTTTTCAATCATTCCTCATATATCCATTTTCAGTTATTGGCAGAGTAGCCTATTGATTTAACATCAGCTTGGAGGTAGTAGCTTAGGACGAAACGATTGTCCTATTGTACATCCACAGATGCTGTCTTTCTGAATATTCTACCTGCAGGACTCATTTTTAGTGACTTTATATTTTGCACGCATGCCTCCCAGTTGTGATTGCAACATGTCAAACAGCCCCGTAAAGCAGCGTTTGTGTATAAACAGCCTTTTAGACAAACTCTCGTATAAGTTCACCTCTCCTCCCGAGCTGGGTCTGCGACATAAAGCCATTCAGATGTGGCTTTTCTTTCTTGGGGTCGTTTCACTTTTTCATCTTAGACAGGCTGACCGCCGGCTCACCCCTCCGCCCCCAGCCCGCTGCCGGGTCAAAGCCGAGCTGAGAGCAGCTTTAACCCGGTTTAGACATTAACTGCGACCTCCAGCCCTGCATGGGAACACATGCACCGTCTCGACTGACCAGTGCGAACGTGCAGAAGCTGCACGTGTTACTGTAAATGAGGCAGATGATTGTGAAATCAGATGCAACACAAACACTGATCGCGTATTGTTGAGTCAAAATTGCAGGACTTTTTGTTTAGTCTTTGAGACATTTGCACCACGCAAATTGTGCTTTTCGTTTAATCACAACAATATAATGACTCTGAAATTTAAAAGCAATTCACCAAATCATATGACTGCAAAATATGGTATTTACGAAGGAAAACCAAATCTGGTTCATTCACTAAAATAGTCTGCATTTAAAACACCGTAGAATTTAAAGTCATCGAGTTAAGAAGTATAAGAAGTCCAGTTATTTATTTATTTAGCCTAATTTCCAACATATTGTAGACTATACTAATAGCCTAATTAACTGAGATTAAAGACATTGCACACATCGTATCTATAGCTGTATGTATGTTATTGGACTTAAAACCTTTGGATGTATCATATAACTGTTCTACCGGGCTCCTCAATATTACCTTGTATTTTCTGCTTAATTACATATTATTGTTGACTGTATAAAATAAAATAAATCTTTCTCCCTTTAGTGGAAACCTACAGAACATTTAGCTACGTGTGTGTGAACAACCCACTCCGGTATAAGTGGCCCATGGAAATATGTCACTGCACCAAAAGTCTTCTGCAGCCCTGAACACCGTTTTTGAAGGTTATTTAAAAGATTAACGTCACTGTGTTCATTTACTTTTGCGCTTATGGAACAGAGTCCCCAGCTGTGACTTTAATCAAAAGTTTCTCCTTGTCATAAACTGCTGCTGTATAGTCCTCTGCTCTTTACAGCCTGCAGAGGAGTGAGGGAGGCAGAGGTCCTCGTAAAATCCCAAGAAAGTGCCATAACTCCGAATAACTCAAACTGTGTTTACATATTAACACAAACGCCAGTACGAGCAGAATATGAAATCACGTGTGCAGCACTGCAGCGTTCAGTCTAACGACAGGTTATATTGATAAAGTTGCTAAAGTGAGAAATTGCAATCCTCCAGCCTGCAGACAACACCATCTAAAATATGCTTTTTGATACAATATAATTAAAGCTTCATTTCAATGGTGATTATTAACCATTTAGTCTCATTTAAAATGATTATTATTCGTTTTAGGTCGACCCTAAATGGGAGATTATGATGTCAAAATCCTGAACCCGATAATCCTCAACACATGGAATACGTTGTTTGTTTCGCTCCAGTGAGTAAAGGATATACTTTATGCCCATTTAAGAACACATGCTGGGAAAGCGTGCACACACCAACGTATCCACACGAGCGCACACATTCTGCTTTATGCTGAGCTCTTCCTACGAAATATGTAAAAACTCAGATCTCCGTTAATTTAAAAAGAAAAAGGTTTAAATAGAATAAACAAATGTGATAAGGAACTGATATTTGTTCTGACTTGTTTCTCCTTTAAAACAAATAAAATAAAACATTTGAAAGTCCTTGAATATTTTTGAATAACAAAAAAAAAAAGAATAATAAATATGTAAACGCGTTTGAAAACTGACCTCAAGTGTGGATCGTGTTAGGATCTTATAATAGCACGCACATTAAAACCCCTGAGGAGTTGTATCTTGTATTGATTAGTTTTAATTTAGCCGCAATATTTGAGATTATCATCTGACTATAGGAGCTCAAGATATAAAATAAAAAAACAACATCAAAAAGTATATATAATGTGAACCAATGTCACGTCTTACCACTCCAACACGCCTTGGATTTCACCAGAACAAGGCACTGGACGTGTTTAAATGTGGTGTCCAAATGTCGAAGAGAATGTAAATACACTGAGACACAAAACTACAACCTCTGAATGAGTTAATTAGATTATATGTTGGACTACAGGTGGATCTCTGGACACCCCTCACTCACTAAAGCAAGGCCCTTAGGGAGCTCCCAGAACCACAGCTTTAATTCGGGGAAACACCCCACCACCACCACCACCAGCAGCAGCACCACCACCACCAGCAGCAGCAGCACCTCGACCCCTCCATCTGCCCCCCTGCCCCTTACAGTCATAACTTCATATGTGCCAAATATGGAAACAAAACACACTTACTTGTTCTGTTCTAATCTCGCGTTAAAACACGGATGTTCGTTACTGTAAATCCCGTTGGAGCGGATCGAAGCGGAACATTGGACCCGTCTCCGGTGTTTCCCTCTGCGACACAAAGAGCATTCTGTTGATTTCGGACAAATATCGGCTACCAATCCCATCTGGCCGCCTGTCGGCTATTCTCTCTGAGTTATATTTTGGGACTTGTCAAACCACCGGCAATAAAACACACTTTATTACCGTCACGTGCTCTTTTTTTTTTTTTTCTTTTTTTTTTTTTGCTGCTCCCACGCGGGTTCATAAATTATTCGGCCCTGCACCCGAGAGCCACTTTATTCGATAATGGCGCCAAAGAAAAAACACTTTAATCTCTGGGGTTTTGTGCTGTTGGAGATTAATAAATGATGCGTTGTGTGATCATTTTAATTTAAACAGAGTGGTTGCATTGTATTTTATTCCTCTTTGCAATTCTACTCTAAGCCTATTTTTGAATATAGTTTTCTCTCCTTTTTTTTTTTAAAGATACCAAATAATTTTATTTTCGTTTCTGGTGTTTTCATTTGAATTATTTGCCTTCTTGATATAATTGGGACTATTGGTCGATATAGTAATTGAGGGAATCCACATTTTCGTTGAAAACGTTGTGTTTGTTAATTTTTGAATGGTGTAAAATCTGTGCGTAAATATTATATTTTGTTTGCCTGCATGCTGTCACCGTGTTGAGACCTCCGTGTGGTTCTTCCTGCAGCCCTTTCCTCCAAAACAAGCTGAGACTTAACGCTGTTTTCCGGATGTTTCTGGAATGCTGTTTGGAGCATTTGTTTCCTGCTTTGATTTCCGTAAATGGGGAGCCATAAAACCATAAAGTGGCTCTGTGAAAACAGACCGCGTGTCTGTGTGTGTCCTCTGCAGCTCTGCGGCTGCTTAAGTGTCAAAACAAGACATTTCACCAAAAGTTACACAGAAATAATTAAGAATAAAAATAGGCCTACTAATAAATAAATAATTAATAAAAGGCACTGTTGTAATAATAATAATAATAATGATGCCAAAAAACGTTTGGAATTTAACTGAATCAAGGCACATTAATTCAGCCATCTGTCTACAGCAAAATAACACTTAAATAACACTAATTTCTCTTGTATTTTTCATCATATGTAGTAAAAATAAAAGTAAAATCTTGTGTTTTTGCTATCTTTATTAGATTTAATGTATGCGTGTCGATTTCATAAATATTAGAAAATATCCCTAAAATGCTCAGCAGCAGTTCATTTCATTATTAATATTGTTCAATGTGCAAGAAGTGCAGTGCAGAATCCGTTTACTGTATCTTTCCTTTAATTAACAAAGTGTCACCACTGATTTTAAACCACAGCCCACTTGGATCCGTGATTTATAACGCTTCGGCTTGGCGTCCTGCCCAAAAAACGCCTCCGAGCAGCTGTAGCATAAAATCCCGTCCAGACCAAACTAAAATGTCCCGGGACAGCAGAGCCGTCAAATCGCCCTGCTCGAGGTGCATTCAAGGTAACTGGGAGACGATGGATCTCATGACCCCCAAGTTGAATGAACTGGAGGGTGAGGGGAAGATGGTGCCAAGTCTGAATAGAGGATGAAGCTGAAACTGACGCTTGTTGGAGAAAATATCAGACTTTAATCTGTAGCGCCATCTAGTGTTTAAACGATGCATAGCAGCGCGAGCTGTGGCCTCAGTAAAGATGAAGGATGCAGCAGCAGAGCCACACTGCAGTACTGTCATCTAAAGATGCTTATTAAGATGTTAGTGAAGGACAAAGATGAGGTAGCAGCCATTGTACGAGGAGCTTTCATCCGCCATTTTTATCTATTGATCGATAGTATTGGAATTCATTCTAATTTATTTTATTGTGAAATTTCTTGATGGGATTAATAAAGTGTGTTTCAGTTTCATGCTGAACTGTGTTCATAATGCAGGTTAAAACAAACTTCTAATCATTAAAAAAAAAAAAATAATAATAATAATTAAATCCAGGTTTTTGCTTTTTGCTGCACTCTGCGTATCACCTATTTCCAGACTGTTACCTCCCCCTGGTGGCTCGTAATAACAAAAGCACACTCTTGACATACATTGTCTTTTAAATAAGATACAATTACCTAAACAGTTTAACCAAAGCACTGCTTCAATTTCAAAGCCACACAATCTAAATACATACGACATACTTATTATATTATACCTTACATTATTTCATATTCTAAGATATTTTAATCCAATAGAAAATAAGTTTATTGACGTGTAAAACAGGCTGTCTATATGGTACAACAGTCATTGGCGATTTCAATTTTCCTCATATGCTTTTTTTGTTTTGTTGTGTTACCTGTATCAGATGATGGTGGTCAACTGCTTCACTTTAGATAAACTGCACAAGCTGTGTGAATTCTGGAAAAAAGGAAACATGTTATCAGTGAAATGCATAAGAAAGAGCTTCTTGAAATGTGAAAGTTTGGGGATAAACATCCGAGACAAGCCATTGCTGGAAGGCTCTTATACTGAAAAGTAATGATCGATGTCTATTCTCGGATTTGTTCAGTAAAAACAGTGAAATCAGGCTCTGACAAACCTGCACGTTGTTTTCTTCTTTGTAAATGTGCAGCTGCATCTGGAGTCTCTGCACCATCCTGCAGGGACGGAGAGACGGGCGTGTTTTGTAATTCACTGTGGACACACACAGATATCTAACTGTCTCTCTCTCGCTCCCGTTTCTGTCTGTCTGTCTTGTCTCTTTCTGTCCCTGTCTTTTAATTTAATGTTTGTCTCATTCTCTGCGTCACTGTCGCCTTTTGTCTCTTTGTTTCTCTCTCTCTCCCACACATAAACACACACACACACACTCCCTGCTGCATTGCAGTAGGTTGTAAATACTGAGTGCCAGCTGAGCTTGACTGAGCAGCACCAGTGAAATACTGTCTTTGTTTCTCTCTATCTTTCACACCACGCCTGCTGCCCTCAAGGGGGGAATGTAAAATTCAAAAAAAAAGGAGAAAATACTGTGTCTTTGTCTCTCTGACACTAAGGCTGCCCTCATAAAAAGAAAAAGAACGTCAATGAAAACAAAAACACGGAGGAAGGGGTTCCTTCTGTCTTGTTGTGTCCATCTGTCCGGGCACGTTTTATGGAGGAGGAACGAGAAATTTAGTTTCTTTCACAGGGGCCTCAAATGATTTCTGAGATAAAGAAAGCTCAAATGTAAGACTTTTTCATTCTCATCTGTCTTCTCAGAGGGCAGATGATCCGTCATGGCATCTAAATGTCTAAAGTTTTTTTTTTAGTTTGAAATGGGAAAAACACCCTAGTTGTCCTTTTTTTTATTTCTCAGCTAAAGGACACACATGAAGCCACTTTGGGATAAACAAGATGTTGGTGGATTAAACGGCTGCACGTCTATGGAGATGAGCAAGATAAATACATGCACATACATTTTCCTAAGAGTCTACTGACCACATTGGGGACTGATAAGGGCTGCACTCTGAAAAACATACATTTAAATAAAAATGTTCTTGAATTCATATATGTATTTCACCACACGGAAGTGTCTAGTTTAGTTTTACAAACACCATTAACTGCAGAGATAAAGTTTTCTGCATCAGGCCTGGTGATTGCACTTGTGTTATTATACACAATGAATCATACAGGCTGGTGCTGTTCCCTCCTGTATAATCTTGTAACCCTTTCCAGTTATGCCTTAGTTGTAGTATTTTGAAAATACAGCAACAGTTAAACAGGAGTTTCTTCTATCTCCAAATATACAATCTAGTCATATAAGAATCATATGCAACACATTTTAGTTTGATGTGCTGGTGCAGACAGAAAAGAGTCTCATGCATCATTACAATTATGCATTCAGATATTCTGTAATATTTTATAGTCCATTTAAAAACAAATTAAAAATCCTTCTTAATTAGTTAAACGTATCCAATATTTAAATCCATAAATAATAACCTAACAATCGGCAGCACAGCATAGTCACTGTATTACATCTGCAAACACATGCATTTAGTGGAGCAATGATTGGATTCGTTGTAACATCAAAGTGTATTTGAGAAGTCAAAGTGTCTGTACCTGATGTCTGCTGGACTCCATTTCTTCTGCAGCACCTTGAGGGCAACACAAGTAGAAAACAAATTAAAAACTCAATGCAGAAGAAAAAGAAATTTCAGTCAGAAATGAGTGGGAAATGCTTCTTTGTCCAAAGAAGTTTGACATAGTAGGCGTAGACAGTCGAATAAGTAGAGAAAAAAACATGCAAAATAAATCTACGTACGCATCTTTTTCCGTCTGTGAACAGCCATTTTTTTTCTATCGGTAATAAACGTTATTTTTTATCTACTGTGTGAAATCACGGGACATTTGTTCGCCACGTTTTAACATTAAAACGTAACTTTTAACGAATAAATGACACATGTATTTCTAAATGTTGCAGAAAGATCAGAAATAATGTAGAGAGCGAGCGCGCGGGTGCAGAGGAGCAGCTCTGGGCTACCGAGAGCGCGCGAGGTAAGGAGGCTGCCCGCACGCGCACACATGACCGTGAGCGGCCAATGGCGAACAGTGTCGGCTCGTAAAATGCTTTTATGACCTGTGTGTGTGTGTGTGTGTGTGTGTGTGTGTGTGTGTGTGTGTGTGTGTGTGTGTTTGGGGGGCCAGCTGCATTCTAGAGAAAAATGAATTTTCCATGAACCATCACACATCTATACACACACACACACACACACACGCGCGCGCACTACACGACCCTAAACACTTCCTTTCTTGTCTGAAGGCCTCTGATCCAGTCGGTCTACTTTGCAATTATGTTGCGTGCAGAAATGTATTCGAAAGGTACAACAATCAATGTTATTTGTGTCTGATATGAAGGCTTCAAAAGCAGGAAATCAACCAAAACTTAACCTCAAACTGAACCGAAACACCATAAATGTTACAGCAATTTAATCCTCCATAAAACGGAACTAACAAAGAAAGAAAATTGCATTTTTGCACTAATGAAACAAAAATGCAGTCGAAAAATGTCACAATTTAAACCACAATACTAATTTGTGTAATGTCAAGAAAAATGGATTCATTACTTTTCACTATGTATAATAACACATTTTGTGTGAGAACTTTTTACATCAGTAAATTCACAAGACATGTAATGTATATTTTCTGCTTCTTTTTGTCTGTACACTTTCAGTTCCACACTATGAATAGTATGATTAAAATGATTCAGGAGAATAACTTGAAATATGGCCAGACTTTAACCCTTTTCCCAGTGAAATTGTAATATATCATTATAACAAGTATCAAAATACGATTGTTTGGAAATAGTTTAGGAGTCTATCTCTGAAATATGACATTATTCTTGCTTGCGATGATGTTGGGATTATTTTCTCACAAAAACACAGTCTTGCTTCTCACTGAGCATCTTCTATGTCATCCTTTTTTGCCCACTTGGGGGCAGCGGCAGCCTTTTGTGAGCACAACAAAGACATATCATCACCTTTTCAGTTGAAATGCCCAACTCACCAAGAGATGAGCAACATTATCGTCCTTTTACAGTCATGTTGTGTCCACATTCTGAATGTAAGAACCATAAATAAATCTAATTGTGACATTGTTTTGTCACTTTAACTTTTGATACATAGAATAATGGTGATAGCCGCTTAAATAATACTGTAATAGTTTTCCCCCCAAGAATAAGCAATAAGGGGGTTCAATAAAATGATAGCATTATGTTGCAGAATAACTCCTGGTTCTCCACATTTTCTATAACTTACTTAAAACCTTTTTTTATGCCTTTCATGCCCTTTGCCCTATATATCATCCGATGGAGGCGTAGCACTAATACACGTGTGCTGTGTATGTTGTAGTCCTTTAATAAAAGCTATTTATTATTCTGTTTTTTATGCCATAATGTCCAATAGGCTAAGTGTTTCTTTGGCATCTTATCTACTACACATAGTTACTCTCACCTCTTTACATTTTACATCTCAAACAGGTCAGAAATTCCTCCATTTTCTTCTCAACAGGGAGAAAGAATATTTTCTCTTACACGTCTTCACTTCTTGTATTCTTTCTGCAAGATGGGAAGATTGCTGCAGTAACAAATGGGAAATAAATGTATGTTGCCAGACTCAAACTCGTGCAGGGAGCATTTCAATGGCTACGAGCTTATAGTGATCAGAGCATGCTCAGAAAGTCATATTCATTTCATTCAACACCTTTTGAATAATTAACCATTCATTTAGTCCAAATGGTCTTTTGCACTTTATCTTCCTTCTACAAATTGAAGTAGCTGCCATGAAATATTGTTGTTATCACTCATTTCCATTTTCATGACAGTGGCAGCCATCTTATTTAAACTACCACAATCCACCTGTGCAGCTCTACCATTTTAGTTGGAGGGAGTCAAATGAGAAGAGGGGGGGGCGGGTGTGTGTGTGTGTGTGTGGAGGATGGAAAGCATGCTGTGAGATGTTAAAATGCATGTTTTCTCTCTCCTGAAGCTGCCACACTTCCCTGTGTTCTGGATCCTGCATGTGTCACCTGGAAACACACAGTCGACCATTTGAATGCAACTGTCTCAAACTACATCAATGCTGCACAACAGAAGCTGCCAGTATTTCCTCTAAAATAAAAAAGAATTCCTACCGTTGCTGAAGGTTATGTTTCGAGCTCAGCATGCAAATTCTTTGATATGTTCAGGGATTACTGCATAAAACAAAACCTGGCCCTGGTAGTGGTAATATATCTTCTTTTGTTTTTGTTTAGGTCTATGATTTATGATGTGTTTTTTATAGCCATGCAAATCTCTGAGAACAGGAGCAGAAAGATGTATTGACAACATTTTAATGCCTACATTTGTTTGACAACTTTAATTTATGTTATAGGCTACTTCATCAGCGGTGAAAGAAAGTGGGCCTTTTCAAAATGCAAGAGTATTAACGCCTGTTTACAGTACTCTGTAGGGAAATATTGTCATGCTTTTCTAATTTTGTAATCAGATATTGCCATTTATTTCCTTTTCTCTGCTTAAAGTAAATGATTAAAATACCTCATTTTCTAAATACTCTGAGAGAAGAAGGGGTAACAACGTGGAGCCATAGCAGAGGTTTTTCTACCCAGTTGAACAGAGGTATGTTTTATTTTGTTAGTTAAGGTGACTGCAGAGAAAGCTTTATTTTGAAGGGGAAAGTGGAAGTAGAATAACACACCCATCTGACTGCAGTCATGTTAGATGCAGCATTTATATCCAATAGTTTTCACATGTAAACAATTGTGGATTTGTTTCTTATTCATGTAACTTTGCTGTCTAATATTAAAACAGGAAAAATGAGCATCACCTCAAATCAAAGTTAATATTACTGAACGGCCCCTTTATATATTACCCAATACCTCCAAAACAAGGGAATTGTTTATAAACATATAAATCTAAATACTAAATAACATTTCCTGAAAAGTTGAGTGCAGCAGCTGTATTTCTGTCATGTTGAATGTTTAATATTAAAACATGCGGAGTATGAATGCATTGGGAGAAGCCTGAGAACTCACTAATTACATGACATTAGTGATTATGAAGACGCATTTATATGCTGATAATCCGGGTTCTACTGAGAACCATCACACCATAGAACCACTGGAGGATCTCTGCAGCTCAGAAAGAACAACAGCTCCACCCAGCGGACACATCCAGTCATTGCATAAGCAGACGAGACTCTTTTTATATGATTAAAACGCATCTTAATCTAAATCAATTTTACACCAGCATTATAAATATAATAATTGTATAATTGTATCGTTAATGTTGTCCCTTTGAAACGACGCTAGGACCCTCACCTAACATAATATAATATTATTCACAGTAGGCATATTATTACAATACTACACATGCTGGTGTACGGGTATACGTCCACGCTGCAGGAATCCTGCTTCTAAATAATCATTTTGCATGTAACTGACTTTAGTTTTTATAGTCTAATGTTATTGTACCATCGTGGATTCATTTTATGTTATTGTAGATATTGTGTTGGGAACATTTAATCGGGAGCAATCATTTGAACATTACTTGCCGTCCTATTTAATTTCTGCAGCACAATAAGGATTCCCTTTGTTGTAGTTGACTGTTAAACTAAACCATTAAACTAATAAGGAATTTCCAACAACCTTTTTGTTCCATGATGTTTTTTTGTAATTCTATATTTTTGCCTGTATTGTGCAATATTTCTGTGGCATTTTCTAGTGTGTTGTATATATGTTTTATTTCGTTTTTACGGAATGTTAACAGAAATGTCAAGGTTTCATTTGCAAAAACAGACAAAGGGCATTCTTTAAAAAAAAAAAAAATGAACAATGAACAACAGCAACATTTATAAAAAACATTTTGCAAATGTACGGTTCATTTGTATTTTTAAACTTTCCTGTGATCCTCAACTTTCATCTAGTTTATTCTTAATATATATATATATATATATCAGCGCTCAATCGACATATGGAAATAACTCACATACTGCGTGCGTGACATTTTAATTTAGAAAATGAGACGAGAGGGTTATTATCTACCACTTCTTATTTATTGCAAGAAAACAGAAGAAGAATTTAAATCCGCTCTTTTATTATAGCGAACAGTGTTGAGCATTAAAGCTGTTGGTCAGTGTCTTTTCTTGGCCTCAGACACCTACATTCAAGTGTAAAATGATCCTAAAATCAGAGCGATAATCCGGATTTTAAAAAGTAAAACCTTACACAAAACATCGCCGACACGTCCCAAACCCAGACTCAATCGCTGCTCGGGATATTTACGCGCTTTTCCCCGTCTTGTCATGTCATGTGTCATGTGTTTTGTGGTCTTGTGGTCTGTACAAATGTGATGGAGGCTGTCTGTGCTCATCTGCAGACAATGACTTTAACATTTAGAAGGACAGATGAGGCTCCAAGGCAGGAAAGGGTGTCCAATAAAACCATATAGTCACGACGACTGTCTGGGCTAAATGACTTTATGGGGGCCTACTATGCGTGTCTCTGTGTCTCCAGTTGGGGGGAAAGTCACGTTTATTCTCCAAATGCATGCTGTTGGTTTATGACCCTGCAGTAGGATGAGCGCAGAGCGCATTATATGGCCGCAATAAATGAGGCAAACCACGAGGCGCTGCACTGACTTTGACAAAACAAGGAGGCAGAAATGTCTCTCTGTGGACTGAAACTCAGACTACATACACGAGAGCAGTGAAACACCTTGACGTTGGAATAATATAATCATAATAAAAAATACAATTAATCGTAATATTGGTCTATAATCCGGTGGAACGTCAAACGTGAGATACTGCTTTTGTAGTCTCGTGTAGGATTACATCATAATAATAAAGGATGATACGACGTGAACAAGACTAGTTTCACTATTACACGGTCGACGTGGTCGTTTTTACTGCAGTGGCTTATTAGTGTGTTGTGTGTATCTCTATATTTCATACAAACATATAAACATTATGAAAAAAAATACAACTGTAACTTTATTAGAGCTGCAATAAGTAGAAAAAATAATTAGGGCCTGTCAGTAGAAGTAGTAGTATTTTGTATGTTTCTCTACTTCATACAAAAACATTCAATTGAATGCAAATATTATAGATAACAATACAACTTTAATTTGATTAGGCTACATGGTCCTATATTAACCAAACTATTATATACATATAATATATTTATATATATTATATTATATCATTGATAGTAGGAGTGTTTTGTGTTTTCTTTCGCTATTTCACAGAAACATTTATTAATTACAATACAACTGAAATTGTATCACAGCTAATCTAACAAAGTGATTGGACACAAAAAAAAATATTAACAAAGCTATATTAATATAAAGATTATCGTTATGATTATCATTATTATACGTAGCAGTAGTATTTTGAGTGTGTTTCTCTATTTCATAGAAGCAATATTAATTACACAACCCAAGTGATAACCAAGCGATTGTATACAAAACTATTAAAGATATTAAAATGATGATTATCGTGATTATTATTATTATTATTATTATTATTGTTATTATTAGTAGTACTAGTAATAGCCAGCCTAAAACCGACCCAAACGACCAATCCGCCGCATAAAAAAAAATAGCAAAGATGAAAAGAATAAAAACAACAGGGAAAGCACATAATTAACAATGATGATGTCATCCATCTTTTATTTCACTTTTAAAAAAATCCCCACGAGCAGCACACTGAGCCTAAATGAGAGCAGATGAAGGCTTCGTCACATCTTGACCGCTGGAGGCTAACATAGCCTGTTGTGTTTCCTTTTCTCCCAGAGAGAATGTGTTGTTTCATCTCATCCTCGTGAAAAAAAACACACTAAAATACTCATATTCCTATAATAGTCCTATAATATTTCAACTAGATGTTATCGTACATTCTAAACTTAAAACTATGTTGTGCGTTGTTTCTGTATGTGTGTTTGTTCTTACAGGAGGTAACAGTGAAACAGAAAGAAAAGAAACATCAGACTGCTGTCACGCCATGTAGCTTAGCATGACTGGTGTGTGTGAGTGTGTGTGTGTGTGTGTGTGTGTGTGTGTGTGGACAGAGGCATGATCTGCATTAGACTCACATTAACAACAGATAGACACAGCAACAACACAACAACGACAACAATAACATCAAATTCAAATTCGCTCCATTCAGCTATACATGCACAGTTTATAAAAAAATAAAAAATAAAACATTAATAAAAAAAAACAAACAAGGAACGCTTTTTCTGTTTTGAGGAACAACATGTTGATATTCCCTTCTTGGTATTATTTTCGGGGAGACTGGGGCAGGTTGTAACACAGAGAAGTGCTCCAATCAGCAGCAAGATTTAAAAAGCACATGATTATCTTCGACACATTACTCACCTGGACACACGTGAATACAAAGTCACTTCTTTTGGTACGACGGTTTTTTTAATTTTTTTTTTAATTGTATGTATTTAATAATTTGCTTTATTTATTTTAGAGTTTACGTTACAAACTCCAGGATTCAACGTACGCACAACGTTTTGTATGATCTCTTATGAAAAGTTATTTTGTTATTTTCTTTCTTACATCGGTGCACCAACAAACTTAGTTATGTTAGGAAAAGGATTGTTGTGGTTTGGGTTGAAATACGCAGCCTACGTGTGGTACGTGTGGTACGTAACTCACGTACGTTAAAATAAATCAGTAGAGTTGAGGTCTCCTCCAGACTCGGGGTTCAGCCCTGCATGTCCTGGCTGACTATCACGTTACAAACAAATTGATTACGTGTGTTGTCTACGAATTACAGTGTATTATTTATTACTTTTCATAGGTACGAAAGTAGGAACAGTGAATGAAAACAGCCTGTGCACTTGCAAGCTGTTATAATAGTCTTTAAGGTTGTGGATGGACTTTATTTATAGATATTTATCCTCATAATGGTGACGAGAGGTGATTTAAATGCATCAGTCTTATCTCTCAGCTTGTTGTTGTTGTTTTTAGTGCATATTCAGCCATCTAGCAGAAAGAAAATATCCATCTTTATAAACTTATTTGCTCAAGTGGTTGATTTTAGCACTTAAGTAGCGTGACATTGGATGTTTCAGTTTAAAAAGAAGTTGTTTCTGACACAACTTCTGAGTCTGGTTTGAACAAATGTGAGTTAATCACATTTGACACACATTTCACTTGTAAATTTCATGAGGAAAAAGCATTTCCCATGTAATGACTTTGTATACAGGTGTGTGTGGTTTTCAGAAAGTTCACATGTGATAAATTCAAACCTGCTTTTTTTCATGAAAACAGCAATTTTGCATATAACATCTTGTGTGACTTCTTGACATGTTGTACATTCACGTGTTCGTAAGGATAACGGTACGGTCAACCGGAGACTGAATACAACACATTGACAGTAAGTCCAGCCACAGTAAGTGTGCTTTGTGTCTCACATAACACTGGACCATGCAAACCACCTCAAATTACACTATTTTAAACCAAGAATACTTACAGATCCCAGCTTTACAGCTTTAAATTAAAGCTAACAAATAGATCAATTAAATGCATTATTTCTCATATTGCTGTTTACATCATTTATCACAGAAACTAACCACTTAGTCTCTCTGAAGGTGTCTCACGCTCTTGTCTCTTTTAGGCAGTTAGTTTATTATTATTATTATTATTATTATTATTAGTGTTTGGCTTCTGTTTGAGTTTCTTTTCCACAAGTATGTTATTCTAATGCCAAATAAACACTCTATTTAAGGCCTTAACAGACATAGTGCAGTCACGTCTGACACAATGAAAGCAATTTTTTTATGAGGACAATAGTTTAAGCATTAAATCATAAAATGCAATTTGCATTTTGGCAGAAAGCGCAGTCAATTTATGTGAAGTCAAGTGTGTGTCAAGTAGTTTCAGTTTTGGACATGTGAGATATATAGCCTTATCAAAAACAGATGTGTTTTAAAAGAGCAAAGTCATTGATATGAACTAATATGTTTTTGTTTTTTTTGTTTAAATTTACGGATCTTTCTGTAAATTTGAACATTTTGAGCATTATTTACAAGTACCCCAGGTTATAGGTTCACTGTCTCCATTTTGTGACATGCAGATGGAAGAATTTTTCACCAGAGTTCAGAAGTTCTAAGTTGAAAAGAACAAAAGACGTTGAAAAGGAATTTGTTTTTGGTGTTACAACACATCCGGGTCTCCCCTGCAGAGTGCCACCGCTGCACATTTCCAAGGCAGCCATGTTAGCTTCCCAATCCGTTGCTTAGTAACAGCTGCTAGTGCCAGCTGACGTTAAAGATGTTGGGCATCTTGGAGCACTGCGTTTCTTTTTATCAGCTATAAACATCACCTCCTCCCCACCTATCCTGGAAGAAAAAAAACATCCTCAGCCTCTTCTCCAAATCCATCATTCATTCACACCCCTCCTCTCCCGGATCATCAGCTTCTTCATCTTCATCCGTCTGTTCTGGAACCAGATTTTGACCTGTCTCTCTGTCAGATTTAAGAGTCCTGCCACCTCCAGGCGCCGGTCCCTGGTCAGGTACATGTTGTAGAGAAACTCCTTCTCCAGCTCCAGGGTCTGGTGTTTGGTGTATGGACACCTTTTCTTCCGGGTGGACTTGGCATAGATCCAACTAGCTGCTGGATTATCTGCAGAAGAAGACACAGGATAGACATAGATTTTTACTTTAATCGCACACTCCAGCATTTTTTTCATTTGTGTGTGTGTGTGTGTGTGTGTGTGTGTGTGTGTGTGTGTGTGTGTGTGTGTGTGTGTGTGTGTGTTGTGAGGAGTTCAAAGAAAATATTTTCAGGAACAAATTTTATGAGCCTGCAACTTTTGGCTCATTAGAAAAAGAAACAAGCACGTGCTCCATAAATAAAAGTCTTTAAAAAAAACAAACATATTGCTCCTTTTTAACTAGTCTTAAACCATTTTATTAGCACCAGGGTTGTTTGTGTCCTCATTTTACCTTTCCTTCATTTCAATAATTTAATATAATGTGACATTATGTAAAATTGTGTTTGTGGTTTCAGACCTTTTCAAGATGAAAATGCTTTTGGGAGGACACGAAGCAACAATAAATACAGCAGAGCACCCAATAAAGTCTAGATCTCTGCGTGAGTGCAGGCAGTATTGGTAAAACGCACAACTGAGCCTCATTTTTAGAATTATTAAACTGCAGTCCAGGAGGGATGTTTGAACCTTTGACTGATCTGAAATGCTTTATTGGCCACTTTAAAATAAAAAAAAGTGAAGCAGCCAGAGCGTGCAGTGGAAGGATAATTCAACAGCAGACAGACAGCAAGGGAGCAACAAGTATTTTGGCTTTACACTCCAGAGAGGACATCTTTACTCACTTTGCTTCAATTTCTAAATTATTTATTTGATAAACTGGACTTCCTCAAAACATTTATTTCCCAATAAGTAGAACTCTTGGATGAATCCTGGCTATTTAAAATGTTTTAAACCTACATTTTGACACAAAAAAAGTGGATAACATAGCGTTTTATTCAATTGCACAAACAATAACCTTTACAGAAAGTTACAATGTAATACCAGGGGTAATAAAAAAAATACATTTAGCAAAGAAAAACAGTACAAGCCAATATAATTTATTATTATTATTATTATTATTATTATTTGTATTTTTATAAGCACTGTCATATTGTTTTGCTTCACGTCATGTCAAGTCTTTGGTGTCCCTCTGTCATTTTTGTTTATTGTAATTCAAACTTTTTAAAAACAATTTCGTGGATTTCAAGTTAAAAGCAATAATTATTATTATTATAAAGGTGATTTTTTTTTTTCTTGCTGTTTGAGGCAGACTGCATTATGAAGTTACTCCTGTGAAAGCTACAAACAGTAAAGGGCCTGTAAAGTATTAAGGTCGCTTTGGATACACATTAAAATAAATTAGCTGCAGTGGTCTATAGACTGTTTTTGGAAAATAAGCTTCAAGCATTAATTGCATGAAAAATAGAATAACGTATTAGTTTACTTCCTGCAGAAATCCGACCAGAGAGCTGCTCTGGAAGTCTACCTGATTGTTTCTCTTTAGTGATAAATTGTTAAATAACAGCAATAGCACCTTAATTATTTTAATGGACTATAAAGTTTTATATTTGACTGTTTACAAGACATTTATAGGGCTATAAAAGTCACACACACTTACTTGCTTACTTAGGCCACATTCTCCCTCTCTGTCACACACTCACACAGACACACACACACACACACACCTGTGTATCGCCACTTGTACAATTATAATAAACATTCCTGAGTTTGCTATATCTGTCTTTACCCGGGTCGAGCTGCTGCTTTGTTTTTCTCTCCTCGTCCTCTTTTTTGGGCTCCGGCTTCCTTCCCAGCTCCTCCACAGTCCCAAGCCGCTCGAGGACCACCTCGGTCGGGCTGGCGAAGCTGGTATCTCCGGGGCTGTCGTGTGACGGCGGTGAACTCTCGGGTTTCACCGCCTCATACCTGGGGCTCGGATTGGAGAGGTCACCCTGAGCGGGGACACACCCAGGAAAACCGACCGACGCGTGTGACAGAGAGGTCTCCGAGGTGGGAGTCGCCCCCTCCCAGCAGCGGACGAACCTGCTCTCGGAAGCGGCCGCGGATGCGAGGTGTTCGGTGTGAGTCTGCGGCTGCGGGCCGTAGTATGGGTGGTGGTGGCTCAGGAGGTGATGTGGATGAAAAAGGCCGGGGGTGGACTGCAGCTGCGGAGAAGAGGGCGAAGAGGACGTAGAGGTGTTTGCCCAGGGAGAAAAGCCATTTAAGCTGGTTTGTTTGTTGGAAAAATGTGAAAAATCCGGAATGTGTGAGCCGGGGGTCCCCTCCTCCTCCTCCTCCGCTCTCCGGGCAGGCTTTGCACAACCGGCCGTCGAACCCTGCAAGCCTCCCGGGATGAAATGTGCACCGTACGGCTCCTCAGTCTGGAGCCCCATCATGGAATAATAATTCGTTAGCGACATGTTTATTTTATTATTTCAATAAAAAGACACTTAAGTGCGACTGTAAAACGTTAGATGGGCTGGTATAGTGGCTTACATCCTCCCCTAAAATGGTAGTATTTTTTTTTCCTGCCCTTACCGTCTTCTCGGCTGCCCATTGGTCATAATGTGGATCACATGGTTGGACTGTATTTACCCAGTATAGGAAATAAATCTAATCATTCTTTTGTGTTCAGAAATGTGATAGTAGACCCTCCAGCCTGCTGCCAGATGGGCCTGAATGTAACATTATAGCTTTATAAAACTCTGTTCTTGAAACACCGTTTAACAAGCAGAATAAAAAAGTAACAGGGAGTCGTTTACAAGCTTGTGTCTCTGTGTGTGTGTGTGTGTGTGTGAGTGTGTAGTATTACATAGGCCTACTTTCTATAGCATGCTACTGCCAAACCACTTTCTTAATGAAAGCTTACTGTATTTATATGTAGTGATAAAACACCTCATTGTCGCCTCAAAGTGTGACGGGATTTAGATGCACGCAGGAGAGACGGTTCTCTGGCTTTCTTTGTTTGGACAAGTCATTTCTTTGATCTTGATCTTAAAATGAAAATTGGAAAATTGAGACGAAACTCTCCCTCGAAGTTCAGCATATTGTCTACAATCGGATGTGTGTCAGTGGACTGGTTCACTGGTCAAATTGTTCCGATTCTGTTGTTCTGTCCCACGTATCGGATTTTTAAAAAAAAAAATGTAATTTATTTATTTGCTTACTCACTGAGTAACCTGCGTACAATTAATTGACTAATCACGTACCTGCAATTCCGTTGCATTCTTAAAATATTTATTTTTTCTATGGGTGTTTTTTTTGTTGAGACCTGATTATGTTCAGTGAAAACCATGTTTCTCCAATTTTGGTGAGTTTGAATTTTTCCTAAAAAAAAAAAAACTGAGTAGTAGTGCGTGTTAAGATAAATAAATTAAATAACTATTAGATTATCTGGAAAAATGCATGATTACAACGGTGAAAAGAGGACTTGTTTTTCTTAGTTTATGAATAATCGACTTTTTGGGAGACACCTCTATCTGTATATCTGTCTATCTATCTGTCTATCTATGATGTATGATACATATTTAGCTTATTCTGAAAAGCAGAAAATAATTTTAAAACCATATTTGGGCCCATGCCAAATGAGTGTAACGACTTTGTCCATTCACCATCAGTGTGCCCATGTTTGAGTGTCTAAGTGACATCCCATTGGCTGCAGAGGATGACGGGAAGGTTGGGGGCGTGGCCTAAAGACACAAGCGATCCTTTTAACATAGACCTTGATCGCTCTTCTTGCTCTCGTGCACGTTTAGCGCCATCTGCAGGCCGGATGAGTTCAAACTGTACCAAACTTTATCAGGCAAGATAAGATGTTTCAGCAAGCGGGGCACTTTAATACATTATTTTTTTTTATTTGGCATTTTATCAACTTAGTATAAGCCTTGTCAACTGGTCCCAGTAATAAAATGAAACGCATGAATCAGCGCTTATAATTTAATTTAGCTGGACCCTTGAGGATTCCTGCCAGAGGGATGTTATTGCAGTACATACCTGTAGGGGGCAGTGTCCTCATGACGGTGGGGGTCAAGCTCAACCTGCTGTCACTAAAGTTGCCCTCAATGCGTTTCTATAAGATGATGCCCACTGTTATACACATGGAAATCTGTTAGTGAAACATCATTAGTGCTATTGCATTTACTCTTTCTATTGTGGTTCATTTTGACATCCTTTTACTCACTTTTTCTGTGACTCGTAAGACTACTTTGCTGTTTCTTGCACTATTACCATTACTTTCACTGGCATGCAAAGTGTTTTTAGGTATTAATATTTGTAAACAATTATAACTTCTTCCATGAAGACACATTTTTTATTATTACAGCTGCGTTTTATTATCCTTCATTATTTGTTTCTACACTAGCTTCCACCTATGAGTGCACACGAGAGGAGTAATTAAATAAACACTGCTTACAACTACATTATAGTGTTTTATAAACCATTCATACATTGTTTTTATAAGTATTTAAAAGTAAAGTGTTGCCCTTTTTACTGCTGTTTCTATTTCTAGTATCAATACTGCTATTATTGCAACTATTACAACTGCTGTTAGTGCTAATTACCACTAATTACCACTGCTGGCACTATTACCACTGAGGCAAATCTTAATTCCACTAATACCAATACTGCAACATCCTACTGCTGCTTTTTCTCCTTCCAACAATATATGGTGCTATAACTGCCATTCTGCTTACGTCGACTATTAGGCCACTACTACTGATGCTGACACACATGCCCCTAATCATTTTATGTCTTTCTTTTTCTTCTTTTCTTTTAACGCCATCAACCTGCCAGGGACTGGAGATGAAAAATAGCCTGTCTGGTTGAATCTGGCACATTTGCATGATTGACTAAAATGTTTATTTGAATTAATGTTCAATGTTGGTTTTGTCCCTTCTTAAATAAACATCAACATAATACTGACTTCTCAACTACTCCTATTATTACTATTACAAGTTATTATTATAACTACACCTTTACCACTGTGACTGCTTCTACAACCAGTTCTATGACTATTTTCTACTTTTTTTTTACTCTTCTACGATTGCTGTTACTACATTATCAATTTTTTAAAGACTGTAAAAAAAAAAATTGAAAAACTTAAAACGACACAATTCTTAGCAGTAATATGACCAATGTATAAATAAATATGTTTAAAAAGTCCCTGTGTTGGTAAAAAAAAAAGAAAAAAAAGAAGTGGTCCAGTTTATTGTGGGTCATTAGGTTGAAAGCCTTTAGTTCCAACCAGAAACACAATCTCTCCTTTCATCTCCTTGTCTTTCATCACACACAAATACACACTCAGGCACAGCCGCACTCACACACACACAGACTGAGTGAATGTGTGAGACAAGGGAAAGAAAGAGAGGGACAGCAGACCGTCTCTATTGCCCCAATAAAAGTCATTAAATTGAGGAAATGGTGGTTGTGACGATGTGTTGTGTAGCGTTGTGTTGTGGTTGTTTTGCGGTTCAAGGTTCATTTGCAGCCTTGGACTCACTGTGTGTTTCCGGTGTTGTTCAAAGTCTGGGTCGGGACCCCGGAGTGGAAAGAGGAGAATACAAAGAAGCTATTTTGTTCCTTTTTGTCTTTTATAGTTTGACACTAACATTTTATATTAGTGTAACCTGGAGCAGCAATTATCTGCTTAATAACCTGCTTTTAGGTGCTATGGCTTTGTTTACGATTTAGGCGTCATCCAACTAAAATGTGAGCCTATTTAATAGTGCTTCTGGGTATACTTTTTGGTGGCAGAAGTGATCGCACATGATGTTCATTTCATTTTATTACTATGTAAAAACATTCAGACAACTTCCTGTAAATGGCCACAAACAAGCATTTAAAATAAGCTATGTTGGTGTCGCTATTTTCTTATTTTATAAGACAATTTATAATATATAACACATTTTAAAAGGGTCCAAACTTGTTTGTGCCACCACTCAGAGGCAATAACAATTTCATTTATAATTTCACTGTCAGACTAAATCCAACCTCTTAGTGTCACATGAAGGCAGTGAATCCTTTTAAAGTACAAATGCATTTAATAAAAATGAAATTGTATCATAAAACTTAACTCAAGGCTTTTACATTAAATTAAGGATTAAACACTTTTCTATTTGGGGAAAAAAAACAAAACTCAAAGCCATTTCAAAATAAACAACAAACAGTTCCTCTTAGAGAGATATTATATCAAATATTTTAATACATTGTATTGAAACATAATACATGAATATATAATCAAATCCAAATTGCATAATCTTGCAATAAAAGCAAGGACACACATTTGGTACCAAAGTAGAAGATGGGCATAGAATAACGCCTCATTGAATGTCATTCAATATTTATTCACATTTACCAATAACAAAGACCATCAAAGTAAATATGATTTGCACTCAAACGTCTTTCTTATGCAGTCAATGTTTACAGTCTTTTTATCTAAAAACAAAGAAGCAAAACGGTAACAATACTTATATCAAATGTCGCAGATAATAAGAATAATGAATACATTTAGATTGTCTTAAAAATGATCACATTTATATGCTAAATAGATGGTTAAATTTGATTTTATGAGGTATAAGTATGGGCTATTGTCATTAGTTATATACCTTTTAATTCTATACAAATGCACATGAACAGCAAGAGGATTTATAATTCAAAATCGGGACTTCAATTCAGATAGATAAATATTTTTTTTAAAATTTTAAATTAATTTAAACACTTATCATTGCCTTCATTTTTAGGTTTTTGATTGTCATCATCAATGCACCCACAGAGAAAATCAGTGAAATAATGATGTGTGGAGTCCAACACAAGACGGCATTGACATAGAGCCGATCATATCAGAGAGCATATAAAGAGCGATCTGTGTTCATATTTCTCTATATTTAGTTTTTTTTTTTATGTATTTCCATTCCTCAGTATTTATAGGACACGGAGGCCTGAGGCTGAGAGGGTTAATTTCTTCACAATAAGACACGTGATTTCACAGGGAAGTCAGGTTTAAGGCAAGAGGAGCATTCTGGGTGTTTTCTTTATGAAAAGTCAAGAAAATCAGGAATGATACAGAATATTCAACAGAGAGGTGCTGTTGTTTTTAATGCTCAGGACGTGTTTGTACTCTTAACTTTGAGGCCTGAACCTGAGCCTTTAATGGCAGGAAGGAGCTGCATTTATCCATTTATTTGTTCTTTTTTTTACCTTTATGAATGTCTCCATTAACCTGGCTTCATGATCGGACTGATGCAGCTCTGCGACATGGTTTGCAGAGCTGTGCATGGCGTTAATAGAAAGACCGTCTCTTACTTATTTCTCCCTCATTCTTCCGTCAGAAGAACAGGTGATATCCTGCGTAGCACAGCGCTCTCTCCCTCTTCAGCTTCTTTTCTTTCATTCTTCTGTTCTGGAACCAGATTTTCACCTGTCTGGATCAACAAAGGATAAACACAGCAACATGTTTTTACTATTTGATAAACTATCAATATATAGTTAACTATTTGAGATCATTTTAAAATAAAAGCAACATATCAGAGAGAATATTTTTCATGATGGTTATCCCCGACATTTCTTGATTGGCTATACCACCACTAACAATTATATTCATCAGCAATTAATCTAGTAATTATTTTCCTGATTCAAGTCATAAAAGTGTGAAAAACACCCTTCAAGGTGACCACTTCACTTCAAAACCTAAAGATATTCATTCATAATGATGTAAAACACGTCATCAGTGGTGAAGGCAGAACAACAGAAGGACTAAACAATTAACAATTATTTTCTGTCAATCAACAAATCAACTAATTGTTTTAGGTCAAAGTATGAATGCCATTAAGTTTTTCACAGTTAACTATAGGATAATTAAAGACGTACAGGCCATGTGTTGGCTACATCCTCCTTAATCCATCTTTTTCCAACCATTATCATTTTTTTTGTCATATGGATCGTCTCTGTTGTAATTTTTTAATATTGTTTCTTATGTTCACGCATGTATTGCACGTCTGTCGGCCCTGGGAGAGGGATCCCTCCTCAGTCGCTCTCCCTGAGGTTTATTCCACTTCTCTCCCTGTTAATTAGGGTTTTATTGAGGGAGTTTTTCCTCAGCCACCACTCGGGTCTAAGGACAGAGGGTGTCGTAAACTGTTCAGACTGTAAAGCCCTCAGATAAATTTGTGATATTGGGCTATATAAATTTGATTTGATTTGGTACAAACAATGTATTCATGCTTATCATACTTCCATAGGTTCCATTGCACTTTGCTAACAAGTGGAACAAGACACCAGAATGGTGATTAAGACGAGATTAAATTAGATAAAATAAACTTTGTTGTCCCCCAGTGGAAATTTTGCTCGGGCAGCTGCAATCAACAAAACGTATCCAACAAGGCAGTGCAGAGGTCCACGAAGACGGCAGCAGCTCGTATGTTTACAGATCTCTCATATGTGAGTCAGTGAATCAGAACTTGGCCTATGAAATGTAATCAAAGAAATCCTGCAACATGCACGCACCGATCTGTCAGGTGCAGACGATGGGACAGCTGCAAGCGTCTGTCCTTGTTGATGTAAATGCTGAATAGAAACTCTCTCTCCAGCTCTCTGATCTGCAGCTTGGAGTAAGGACAACGCTTCGTCCTCCTCCCACAGGGCTCTGCTGGAGAGAGAGGGGAAATCATAGGCCTCCAGAGAAAATGACAAAAGAAATGACCTGACAGTTTGGTAAAAAAAAAAAAAAAACAGAATTATAATCCAATATTTTAGATGTAGAATAGGTCCAGTGTGTTTATAGTGAAGCCTCATAGAAGAACATTATAACACTGGATGGTCAGAGGAGGCATGTCTTCCAAACACCAAAGAGATTATACAAACCCCTTTAAACTGACTCCCCAGAATAAAACCACATGAGATTCATTTAATTGAAATGATTTTTTGCTTTTAATTTAAGGTTAATGTCAAGGTCTTAGTCAAAACAGTGAGTTCAAGAAGTCAACATGACCTTCATGCTGTGTGTTGAAGCCAGTCAGTAATTAATGCTCTCACTACACTAATGTTCATATTAGGGGATTTGTTTACATTTGTAGATCTGCAAATGTGTAAGTCACAAGCAAAACATGCGTTTTTAGGACCACGTGAACATGAACTAACTTAATTGTGTAAATTGATAAATAATCACATGTATCCGCGCATATAAAATAGACTCGTAGGAAAATTGTTCTTATAAAAGTAGGATTTTTTTTTAAACGTAGGGCCTAGCATGTCCGCTGTGCGTATTCATTTTGAGAGATTATATGGTTATATTGGGGCCATTTAATACGTTGCTTAGGTTTTAGACTTGTAGAATAGGAAGAAAAACTTGGCTACTCTAGATAATGATAAAGTTATATTCAAACGTCCCAGTAGCTTTATTCTAAGAAAAATAAATAAAGACGAACCTAGTCTAATATAGATTCATAAGATTGAATAAACACAAAGTAGCAGCATATACAACACGTAAACAAATACATAAATAAAAGAGGTAACTAATAGTCTTTTTTTTTACCAAGCCAAAAGGTCTATAAATGACTGGTCTCGGCTGCCCAGTTTGGGCCTATTCCGGCTCTTGGCAGAATTTCACGTGCCACCATTTTCAGTCACTTTTCTCAGTTTACAGCCGAATGAGTAACTTATATTTATAAGAACATGGAAGCAGCCACCGGAAATGATAATACCCATTAGTAATATTTTTATTTGAAAACGCAGGATATCAAATAGCTTGTATATTTACAGCACGTGTGCATGGTGACTCCAGAAACGGCTGTAGGATTTTTCAAAGGTCTCCACGTGGTCGAAATTAAGAATTGATCTAAGCTATTTCTCTACATTTTCTCATTTGAATCCTAGTAGTCTATTGTATGACTTCCACTTACTCGAGGCACGACTGCAGTCTCCTCCACTGCCGCTGGATAAGGGCGCATCCTCCTCGTCCTCCTTCCCAGCCTGGGGTGACTCTGACCCCGCCCTCACCTTGCTCTCCCCGGTGTGACAGCTCGTCCATTCGGCCCGATCCGTCTCTTTCTGCTCTTTGCTCCCATGTGTAGTCTGCGCTCTCGGATCCACGCCCTCTTCGGCACCGTCGAAAAACTGGTCGAAAACCGGCGGCAGGACTCTGTTCTGACCTGCCGGGAAGAGGAGTGGTGAGTCCGGATTGAACGCCGTGTATCTGCCGGGGAAACTCCGCGGGTCTCCGGCAAAAGCCTGTGCGTGACACCGGGCACCAGAAGCGCCGTAAAGCGCACCGCCGTACAGAAAGCAGTCTTTACCGGTGTTGAATATCGTCTCCGATGAGGACGGTAAGCCCTGGTAGTCGCGATAAACGGCTTCGGACGGCGGCGCAGAAGTGAAGGGACGGTTCGCCTGGTGGAGGGTCCATTTCCACGGAGCAGGATACTGCTGTCGCGGCTCGTGGTGGCGGTAGCCCCGCTCCTCCGACACTCTCCCCGGAGCGGTGCTCGGGTTCAGCCGAGCTGCGCCGCTCTCCGTTAAAAACGGTGAAGCGATGGAGCCAAAGTCAGACTTTGACGGATATGGGCAGCTTGGTAAATACATGGACAATTAAAATACTTTAAATTCTAACAGGCTGTGTTTGGCACAATAATCTAACAAAACCTATACAAATAGTCATAAACAGGGTGAGACGTCTCGCGCGTTCTCTATCCACACACACAGCAAAGAAGTTGTTACAACCCTAAATGTATAATCAATATACATTTAATATAAACCTAAACTCTGCATCGTGACATAACCCCAAAAAGAAAAATAAATATTGTGTAAATCTCTCCACATCTCTTCATTACCCAATGAAACCACCGCTCGTGTATTTTGGGAAGTGAAGGAAAACAGTCTTTGACCTTGAGCCTGCCCAAAATGAGTCTGCTGAGTACAATTAAAAAGGCTGGGCTGTGTTTTTTTTTGTTTGCGGTCAGGGCATGTCACATCCAAGCCCCCCACACACACACACACACACACACACACACACACACACACACACACACACACACACACACA